>JABFOV010002047.1:0-21650 GCA_022817685.1 Aradophagus sp. ZL-2020 | reverse complement strand
GGCGTGAGTCATGATTGCAAAGTTGTGCTCGATGCCCAGTAAGTTGATTAACGCGGCGACTACTTGTTTCACCGGAAACCCGGTCAGTGTGTCTTCGTTGCCCATAACGAGAATTTCGCCCATACCGATCACCGCTTGCAATTGCTCGCTCTCATCGTCAACGGCTTGCATGCCCGCCAATAATTGCTGGGCTTTTGCGGCTAAACATTAAAAATAAATTGATAAAAATAAAGATAAGTACGTATGAATAAATACAAAACAAATACCTGAACTTGCACCCATGCTTCGATTCAAAATATGCTGCACCCTCGGTCCAAGTGCTCCAAAAACGTGCGGCGGCAAGCCACGTGCTTCTAGCAAAGCTTGAAGTCTGCCGACCTCGGCGTCATCGCTCTCATTGTCAGCAGTAGTACCGGATATTCCTGAAGGACCGCTACTCACTGCTTTAAAACATTAGTATAAATTAATATTCTACAAATGAACTCGTCTGAAAAACCTTCATCAAGAATAATCTCAACCCGTCAAACGTTTACACTACAAAAACCAAGTGACTTAAAATAAGACACTTTTGTTTTTGCAGTGTATTAGTAAAGAAAATTGAATATAATTTTACAAAACATTGGAATCAAAAATGAAGACTGTTTTAGCAGAAGATTAACATATTAAAAGTTATCTTCGTGAAACTACTGCAACAAAAAAAAGTCATATCCTCTATTTTTAAACACGTTAAAATAAATTTGAACTCTAATTCGGATTTGAGATACAAAAAAAGTTGTCTTTCACGTTAGAATTCGTTGTAAAAAATGTTTCATAATTTCTTGGGCGCGTAATTTCAGTTCGACAAATTGTAGTTGAATTAACTATAAACTAAGATTCGATGAATAGACGATAATAAAATGACAAGTTTGAGGATGCGGTTAAGAAGAATGACGCTTGCCTGTAGCCAAAGTGGCGGTCGACGCATTGTCCTCCTCGCCGGTGGTAGAATTGAGCTGGCTGCTGGCGACTGTGGACGAGACCGACGTCGGACTGGTGCTGTTTGGCGCGGAATCGTTCGCGGACATCACCACGCTCGCACCGCCAGAGACGCCCTCGGCCACTGGCTTTCGGGCTCGCGACGACGAACGGTGCCTAATTGCCAACAAAACCAATGCGATCGTATCATTATGTAAATGTATATTTATAATGCGACCTTCTTGAATTGTTTTATATATATTATTGCACACATATTAATCGGGCGACGCGCCCGATTTAATGTCGACAAAATTATGGCGGTACAGTGTTTTACTTATTCAGATATTTTTCTTTTGCTCTTATTTTTTTTTTTTTTTTTTGCATCTGAACTCTTTTTGATTAAATCTTTATGATGTAGAAGATAAGTTCATTTTTGACAAATACTCCATTTTTTAGATAATGCAGTGGGCTAACTTTGCGACAGATAAATTATATTGTTTGTATGCACAATTAAAGAAATATAAAAATGAGATGTTATTTTGTTCAATCAAATTCTAATTAAGAATATAACTGTGACAAAATTTGTTTTATTGTTAATCTAAGTATTTTGATAAATGAAACTTTGTATGTCTTTCATTGTTGTTTAAAAACCGATTTTATTTATTTGTTACTAAAGTCAAGTAGACAGATGATTTCGATTTAGAATTATGATACGCAAAACAAATATTTAACCAATTAGTAAACCGTAAATGTGTACAAAAAAATATTTTATACATATATAATACTTTTGATATAAATACTGTTGAAATGAAATGATAAGAATAAAATAATTTTTCTGATAAATGAAATTTAAACGTTAAATAGAACATCAAACAATTTGAACGCAAGATATCATTCCAACAAAGTACCTTAAATTTAACATTTCATTTACGTAAATGAGATGCTAAATTGTGCAACACATGCCAGCAACACGTGTTTGTGTGATATAATGTGATATGATACGTAAAATGTGTTAAAATAGTATATATTTTTTCAGACTTTGCTACTTTTTAATAATTAAACGTACTTCTACTCATTTTCACTATAATTTTGCACTTTAAAAAATCCTAATCCAGGTGGCGCAGCTATCTACCAGATCTCTTTACACTGGGTTTCTCCCATAATTTATTTTAAAAAATTATTGTTTGCCACTGAATCGACATACAGTGCTCAAAAATACAATACAATATTGAAAAAACTTGAGCTAATTTAATTAAAAACAATTATAATATTTATCTGTCGGTAGATGATGATTTATATTGATCTGGTAAACTGATCTACCATTTGGAGACAAAACACCAATAGATATTTACGTAAAATAAGCAAGTTGCACATGGTTGGTCCCACTTTAATAATCTTATATTTAATTGGTAGTTCAAAGTTATACCTAGAGGTGGCGCCGGATCCCGCAGCCGACTCCTTCTTGTAGTGCTTACTAGGCAATTTGGATTGCGAGGTCAGCTCTTTGGGCTGTTCCCCGGCAGCGAGCTTCACGCGCGAGCGCAGGAGATGCTTGTGCGTGGCATGCACAATGCTGGTGGAAGATGCGGTGGCAGACACCGGTGGGTTCGCGGTAGCTGTGGCTGCAGCGGCACCACTTGTGCCTGCCCCGTCATGTGCCAACGCCCCCCCACCGCTCTCCACAGAATTACTTGCTGTGTTACCCACTCTGATGCTGGACTTGGTACTCAACGCTTGACCACCGCTCGTGCTACCGTTCAGACAGTTCGCTCCTCCGCCGCCACCCTGGTTTTTCGAGCCTGCTAACACAAAGTACAAAATCATCTTTAGTTCAATCGTTTTACGCAATTAATTCCATACTTTTTCTTCTTGATTCGTTATAATAAACTTGAAATTATTCACTTACTCACTACAGTCTTCCATATGAGAATATCCAAATGATTTCAACTTTTAAAACACTTGAATAATAAATGTACATACATAAACTGTATGAAATGTATTTAAAATTTAATTTTATTTAATTTTATTTTATTTTATTAAAAAAAAAAAAAAAAATAGGATATTTATTTAACATGTTACATCAAAAGATACAAATGAAGCTAACTTGCTATCTTAAAAATTAATCTCAAGAATTATTTTGAATCAATTTTCAAAAGTAAAATTCATTTCAATCTTCACACACATTAATATATTATTCGTTAGTATTTATTATTAGTATGCATTAAATGAATGTAAAGACATTCTATGGTTGGCGTAACAGTTAAGTCATTTATCTACAATAACCAGACTTGAAGACTACGCAGAGTACCAAACATTGATGAATGTGCGTTTATTTTTCAACGATCGAAAATTATACCAAACCTTATCGTATCTTTCAAATTCTAAAACAATTGGAAATAAAATAATGTCATAACTTTAAAGAAAAGAAATTTATATCAAATTTCTCTTCTTCCAATTAAAGGAAAGCAAAAGTAAAATAATATAACAGTAATTAAAATCAAAAGTGATTTCCTTGATACACACATTCAAAGTGTCAAACAAAGTTTTATTATTATATGTTTTGAAGTGCACGCCTAAAAGCGAATTCCCATTTGTCTGAAATTCGTTTTGATTTAAATTCAACGGCGATTTAAAAACTCGACGAGAAATAAAATCAATGAACGAGCGTGCCGTTGATTGGCGCGTGTCGCACTTGGATAAGTGGATTTCAGTAACAAGTGACAATTTGCAATTGTCGATGCGCGCTGTCAGAGACATGAAATCAATGAACTGAGAAAGGTGTCTAGAATTGTCAATGATTGAATGAAATGATTGGCCAAATCAAGACAATAATACCGTGCTTCCGTTTCTTTCCAAATATCGTCATGGATTTAAAATTAAGGTTCGAGTGGTCCATAAGAAGTGGTTCTAGACACCCTGGAACAAAAATTTGGTGCCGCGTGCATTGCGGGTCAATCGGATCAAACAAATCAAACCAAACGTCATGGAAATAAAAGGCGATGGGTTACCGTGTCAGCTTGACCAATAAAACGTACAACTGCGTCAAAAATTAATGCAATAAAATTAAAACAAAAGTCAATGTCGTGTCTTATAAGGATGTTTTATTTTTCACTTTCAACGTCAATGTTTGGGTATCGAGCTGCGAGCAAAGTAAACACGAACGTTGGATATAAAACGCAAGGTTAATTCGCATGAATACACGATGCCAATTCAGCCCTAATCTTTTACGTCAAGCCTGTTCGGTGCGAGAATCAATGTCTGCTTTTTTATTGTTATTATATTGTTTATAAAATCAGACAATAGAGAGATGAAAAAGAATTGGGAGATTTTTTGAAAATGACTTTAATCACACATGCATTTTATCAATTTAAGAATTTGAATTTGGGAAATTCAAAATAAAATTTTGTTTCTGCAGAAAATATTATAGAAAAGTGAAAACTAAATATAAACAGAAGTAAAGATAGTTTTGGTCTCTTTAGTTGGGTGCCAATTTTTCATAAATACAATAGTGATATTTTTAATTTTAACTTTCCATAATTTTGACTCCATTTCAAATGTAGAACAATCTCATTGATTAACTTTACTTTTATGTTATATCTGCGGTTTTCAGGCGAAACCATGTAAGTTAATTTTAGTAAAATTCGAGAAAAATGTATTCAAAGTTTCCAATCCTGTAGTAACGATGTAGAATATGTTTCCAGAAAAATGGCGTAACTTTTATCAATAATCTTTTGATACTGACTTAACAAAAATGTATACAAAATTTATATGGGAAAAGTACTTGACCAAGCGGATTTACTTGGTTTTACCTGTAAACCACAAATATGTACTTAATTTATACAAATTTTTTTTACTGCACTTAAATATCAATTCTTAAATATTTTGTCCAGATTTTGTTCTTAAAAAAAATATAAATAAATGTTGAATTCACTTTGAAAAATAAGTTTACCCAAAAACGTTTACATCAACATTCATTACATTCTTGTTGTTTATAAATAATTTCAATATTTTATTTATTTGCTTTTTTACCTTTAAAAAATCATGAATTTATGCAAACTGCACCACAGTACCAAGTCAATTATATAAAAATCCACACTTCCCAACGAAAATGTACATTTGAAAAAGTTCGACTGATCGTTGTTCGATTATTGGTAGGTACGTGACAAAAGTGATGAGGGACCAAAGGTTCATTTGGAGTGACAAACTGGAACATTCGGCATTCATTTTACAAAGATCGCTCACAAAAACCAGGGACCAAGATAATAAAGATAATAAATGCAGAAAGAGCATACGAAGAGAAAGGAAACAATGCGGAGGAAGATGAAAATAATTTGGAGAAACAAAATGCAATACGATAAGAAGACAGGGATGTGTGATACTGAGATAAAAGTGGAGGAGAATGAGAGAAACGATAAGAACAAGAGAGAGAGAGAGAGAGAGAGAGCGGAAGGAGAAATGAGAAAGAAAGAGATAGAGAGAGAGAGAGTAAGGTGTGATATCAATGGCATACTCCTTGAGCTTACCTTCTTGATGATAGGTTTGTGTTGATATTGGAAAAAGTGATTTGACAGCGGACACAAATCCTTCCAGACATTCGCTCATCCTCAGGCCTAATGATACAGTTCTCATCTATGACTCTTGTTCAACATATTTTCTTTTCTTTTTTTTAATTTTTTTTCATTTTTTCTTTTGAACTACATCTATAATGAAGTAATTTTCTCTAAAGAAACCTCTAATCAGAAGCATGTATCAAACGAAATGAAATATTAAAATTGTAACGAATATGTATAGCGACGAAAAATGAACCAAGGATTTAAAAGACTAATCAAACAATCAATTTATTAATTAACAAATGAATTATCGAGTCGGCTTCTTTTAATTTCTCTCTCTCTTTCTATAAATCATTCTAATGCTTCTGACAATGTATCGCAATATCAAATCTTATTAAAAATAAAAAAAAAATAAAAAAATGAAGAAAAATGATAACGATTGGTGATTGCACTTTTAGCTTTCTTTCTCTTAGTTTTCACACCTATTGTGTAATTGTAAGAGATAAAAAGACGAGAATGGATGACGCAAATTGTAGGAGCAATAATTTTTCTTTTTTTTTCTCTTTTTAGTGATAATTTTCTTATTTGAAGTTTTAGACGTTGGTTTGATTTGTTTTAAAAGAATCAAATGATTTCGTTTATTTGCATTTTTCGATCATTCAATGGAAGTCGCGATGGTGTGAAGTGAGGTCCAGATTTTAATAATATTGGTGAAAGTTATAATATTATTGTATTTGTAATAAATAGTAATATTTATGTAATTACTAAATCAATAAATATATTGTGTATTCATATTCAATTGTTTTTCAAAAAAGTGTACGTCAATTATAATAATTGAAACAATAAATAAATCAATATATAAGCGAATAAATACATTTGTAATTAAAATTTAACACCCTAATTATTCAATGTAATATAGATATCAATAAACAGAGAATTATTAAACATTTACTAAAAATGGACACTTTAGTGTCATATTGTAAAATAAATTCGTAAATTAATAAACACTCAAATTTACAATCAAATAAATAATATCGTTGACTGATAATTAAAAGGAAAACAGCCCCACTCTAAAAATATATTCCTGAATTTTCACAGTTAGCTAAAAATAAAGCTCCATTTCGTGGTAAAAGCTTCACGTTACTTGGTAGAGAAAAGAAAGCCGAAAAATGTTGTCAGAAATTGTTGGACCTCACTCCGCAGTTTGCCCAGGTCTTGGAAAATGTACCCGACTCTTTTGTCAGTCGATGTCCATGACTAATGATGGCCAAGCGCGCCGATGAAACGTTCGAAAGATGAATTGTGTAATGTTAATTATCTATACGTGTCGTGTAACTATGTCTTCCAAGTTAATGAAATCAAACGGCAAATAAACATTTGTTTGCGAGCAATCCAATGCTTGGTCGTTCCTCTTTCTCGGCGATGACGCAATCAGCAAGAAAACACAAATAAATAATAATTGAGTGCAAAAGAAATTAATACAAACAACGGAACGAAAAATGTTACTTGGATTATATCAACAAACTAGGAAGAAGAGAAATATTTGAAAAGACTTGTTGTATCTTTATTAGCAAAAAATATTGAATACTCCTTTCAAAAACATTGTAACTTGCTTTTCTTTTTTATTTTTTTCTATTATTAAATAATTCAATTTTGAAAACTTATTGAGATAAAATTTCGTCACAAAAAAACGCTACGCTAAATAATGAAATTGTTTGTGAATTTAAACTTTATATTTCTCATGTAAAAAGTGGAAGATATAATTTTCTTCACAATTTTTCAATAAGCTTTCAAATATCATTATCCTTATTTTGCATTATATTTCGCCTATTTTTAGACCAATTTGACATTAGTCAAGTCCTGAGTAAAATTCTGTTACTTTTGCTATAAAACGCAAGAAACGATTGTATAGCATAAAATTATATTTCTCATTTTTTGATGCATGAGAGTGAAAAAATGAAATTTTACTTTGTACAATTTTTTCTTTGATGATTAAATTTTAATGGAAAGACAAGGAAATTGTTTTCAATATTGTTTGCTGATAGAGCTCAAATTTTGATTCTTCGAATCGAACGTACCTCTGCCTCTGGACGTGGACGGGTGACTAGCGTAAGTTGGGTAACTCGACGACGATGGATAATTATTGTTTGAGCTGGCAGTCCGACGGTTGTCTGGTTCCCAGGCACCCAGGTTACCTTGGGCAAAGTTTTGCGGGATCTGCGGGGTACGTGAGCGGGTGCGAGCAGCAACGCAGTCGATGTTTAGTTCCAATCCTGATGATGCTTTGCTCGAATGACGACTCCTTGTGCCGTGTCCAGTCGCGTTCGAATGATTCGTTTGTGTTCTGAGCTGCTTCGATTCTGTTTCTAAAACCAACGTCAAGATTTAAAAATTTTTTTCAGTATCAAAATGAAAAAAAAAACTTGAATATTTATAATCAAGGTCAACATTTTCAAAATATTTGAAAACAAAGAAAAAAAATAATAAATAATAATTTACTTGAAATAAAATTTAGGTGCGCTTATTGCAATTCTATTATTACAGTGTAATAAATTTAAAAAATTTGCTCCATTATGATTAATTTTATATCTGTGACATGTTTCTAATGTTGAAATTACAATCAGATTTGAATCAATGTTATTTGTATTTATTGAATTTACTAATTATTATAATGATTTATAATGTTTTTAATATATTAGTACCATTAAACTAGAAAGTTAATTTTTATTGCTAATATAATAAATGAATTATTTAAATTAAGTTAACGGAACAAAATAAAATTTCAATATATCTTGATTATGAAAATTTGTTTTTTAAATTCCTTAATTTTATCATGTCTATTTTATACAAATTCTTTAAACAGTAATTATAAAATATTGATCAAAATCACTTAAAAATAAATTTACAAAGATAAGATATAATTTGAAATATAATTAGTTATATAGAAGAGTAATAATAACAACGCGATTATTCAAAGTTCAACAAAAATACATATAAATAAAATACATATAAATGTATACTTCTTCGTTGTTCAACAGTTTTCATTATAAAAAACTATAAATTAAACTTTGTAAATCATCTTTTATTGGTTTAAAGACTTTTTTCCTATATTTAATATTGCATTGATTATTTTACTTTATAGAATTCAAAACAATAAATTTTAAAGTCATTGACATTGAAAAAAAAAATATATATATGTATGCAGGTATCAAGAAAACAAGTATACTTTTGACAACAAAACACACATATTCAATGACTAAGTTCAAGGAACTAATAACAAGTTTTTAAGATACAAGTCACAAAAAAAATCATCTGTGTAAGTATTTATATCATTGTTGTTATCGTGGATTAATAAAATTAAAAAGAAATGCTATCGGTAAAGCGATAATATTCAACCCATGCAATATATATGTTTTTGCCTAACAATATCATTAGTATCACTAATGTCATATTCGATTAACACTTGTAACAATTTTCATGTAACAAATTTTTTCAAACTGTCTATTCTTATTTAGAAAATTATAAACAAAACTTGAATTGTTACAAATAAAAAATTATTAAATAAACAAAATGGACATGTTACTGAATATTTACCAAAATTAATTAAATAATAATAATAATGATAATAATAATAATAATAATAATAATAATAATAATAATAATAATAATGTAATATAAAATATAAGTTACAATGTGTAATTCAAGCCTTCAGACATGTCTGGGATTGTTGAATAAAATAGTTTACCTAACAAGTAATCGACGCTGCTGCCATGATTCTTGTATTCACTCTTTTTGTCATCGATTTTGGCCAAGCTAGCGGGCAACTTATGAGCAGACGACGTGGTCGGGTGACTCGCGTACAGCTGCGATTCAGCGCCACCTACTTTACGTCGCTTTTCCTCGAGAGAGATCTGAATGTTGTTGCTATTGTGGCGTTTCCTATAACCGCTCGTACCGCTGCTCGAGCCTTTCCCCCTGAATTTAGAGGCGTCTGCTGAAGCACTGGCCTTCTCTACAGACCCCCCAGACGACGACTGATCTTGTTGATCTGCCATAGATTAATCGACTCATTCCACTATTCCATCTGAAAAGTCAATGAACAATTATTTTTTATGTATTAATCTTGGAATTGTTATTATTACTATTCTTATGATTTTTGTTATTGTTTTTTTTCTCTCTCTTGGGAAAATATTCCTACGTTTTCAGTTATTTTTGGAATTCAAAAACAATTTTTAAAAAAATCTACTGGTCTGTATTAATTAAAGTTATAATTAAATAAAAAGCTATTTCCCTATTTTAATTTCCTTACTTTAAAAGTGGGTTATTTGAAGTTTAACAAATCAATTATGGATGGATCGATACATTATTTATTGTTTATTGATGAGAAAAATAAATTCTTAAAAAAAAGTGGTAAGATGTAAAGTAGTTACATTTGTGGTTACACGTAATTAATTTTTTTATTCTAACTCAAATTATCTTTTGAAAAAGGCTAGTACTTTTTGTATATCTTAGTATAGGAAAAAGATTATAACTGGAGAAGAAACAGCTGATTAGTGTTTATAGTTAATACTAAAATTTAAGCTTGTATTTCAATTGATGTACTCATTTTTTCCTTTCGACTTAACTCAATTTTGTGTGTACATTTTTATTGTACATTTGTAATTATTACAGCAAAATATGAAACACCACTGCACTGAGTATATTTTCAAATGTTAACAACTGTTTGCGTCAAAAGTAACACCAGTAAAAGAAGAAAGTATGTCTGACGAAAGAACAAATTGCTCGATAATTCCCCATCATTGGGAAATGTGCCCACCAACAACCAACATACTAAAATTTCTATAATCAATCTCCATTTTTCGTCAAGACTACCTTCAGAAAATATCATGGAAACAAGTATTCACCGCGTTCGCGAACGTTTTCAATTCCATGCAATTCTCATTCTCACAATATTAATCCCTAGTTCAATTATTAAAACCTTTAAACGTCCACGCCAAGATTCTTTTCGTGTTCCCACAATGCTTATTCAATTACAGCTTCCTGAAAACTCTACTGAATAAAATTTTAAATTACATTACGTACATCAAATAATAAAAAACCTGACAAAAAGAAAAGAAATTAAATCTTTGCCATTTACACACCGACTCAACTACCCAAACGACTACAAAATAAGTGTGAGCGAAAAGCCCGAAACGTCGAGTCGGACTAAACGGATGTGCCCCGACCAAGTATGGTCGAGGCTGAAACGAGAGGCGAAAAAAAAGGGAGATAAAAAAAGAAGACCGAGGAGGAGAGGAGCAGCGCGGAAGAGAGACGATCCCTCGGCGAAGAACCGTTTCATCGCGGGCCGAAAGCTTCACAGCTGTGCCAGGGCAAGGACCCCCGGGGGTCACCCAGGGTACCCCCCTTCGCGGGGCACCTGGTGCCTCTCGATGCGCAATAAACAATTCACCCACACACGGCGACGATGGCGCTGCGAGCTACGTGCTCCGGGGGACGCTGTGGACGACGTGGTCGGGGAGTCGCACCAGCGGCGATGGAGGACGGAGTGTCTCGGCTGCACACTTGTTCATGCATGCGTATCTCGCTCGCATGTGTCCGTACACACATACAATCACACATAGTTAAACAGGTACTCTCGGACACGTACACATACACACGTTTAGAGGAGTACACTTATGGATACATAGATGGCGAAGTGGTGGACTAACGCAGTGTGTGGGGAGACGAGTAACAACTTATCTAAACGTATATACATGTATACGTACAGACACATACACAGTATACAATCATAGCAATTATGTATAAGCAGACACATGTGCATACACACTTTGATCTCAAGCGTATATAAACTTACACACACTCTTATGCATGTGTATAAAATTACAGTCATCGCACTTATATATTAACACACGCACACTTGTGCTCGCACATCCATAAAAACGACTGTTGACACACAAACGCACATCGACGTACGCATGAGCGTGTGTTGGGAGACATCGACCTCGGAGGCCCCGTTTGTTACCTGAACGTCTGGCACCCGGGCACAGCGGCGCATCGCGCTAAGCTGGCTGGCTTGCGTGCGCTCGTCTCGCCTCGGCCGACTAAGGAGAGCGAGAGGAACGCCAGCGACGCGAGGGAGGTGGCGCATCAGTGCCACGGCGCGGCGCAGGTAGACGTCGGGAGAGCGCGCTTCCGTGCCCCGGTCCTGCCGTCTGCCTGTAGCTCTGCCTTTGTGTATGAGTGTGTTTGAGTATCTGTATGCGCTGGAGTGGGTTTGCTATGTGTACGTACACGTTAATGTAAAATATAAAACATATATAGCAGGACGAGAGTTAGATTTGTAAATTTATCTCCTAAGCTCTTATACAGAGGCAAGGATACGTTAAGTGTATGTTCATCTTCTATACAGAAATTAAATCCTTATGAAGGAGGAGGGAAACATGACGTACGTCCAACACAGGTCCTGCTACATATATATGTACACGATGATACAGGCAACGCGTGTGTTACAATGTAGATGTTTGTGTGACTGAGTGTGTGCGAGTGGCATGTAAGTGTTTATAATGTATGCATGTGTGGAAATGAGAGGGGGGCCACGCGTGGCTCTGGCGCATGTGCTCCGAGCGTCGCTGATCCGCTAATCCGTGTGCGTGTTGCGACAGCGCAGTTACTGGGACGGGCTCCGCAGCAGAGTGTAAGTCTCGGCCGCTCTCCATGTGGGTGAGGTCGTGGCCGGTGGGGGGCCGCGCGCGCCAACTTTGAATCCACCTCGACTCGAGCCAATCGATTTCGTTTCCAGTTTACGGCCCCCCTTTTTCTTCCTCCTGCACGCTAGTTATGGTTTATAGTTGTGCCGAGGATCGCGGGCTTCTGTCCTTGTTCGCTCGCACATTGCCTGTCATTGCTGGAACATGGCAGTGGTGTCGCTTTTGACGTTTCGATGGAGTAATCGCTGAGCGAGCTCGGTGGATTGAGTAGATGTGATGGTGTAGCGACGCCCCTGGAGAAAACTATGTCGTTGCACAATTTGGCTGAGGCCTGGGGATTTTGAGTTCTGGCTCTGGTTGAAAATAATGGTGTTTCTCATTTTCATTGAAATTAGTGAAACGTGCCGAATTTTGGTTGACAAATATGCCACTTTGAATCTTGATTAAAAACCATGTCATCTTGACGTCTTGTTAAATGTTTGAAGATTTTTCTATTTTGAATATTGGTTTAAGATTACGTCATTTCGAATTTCGGTTGATTATTATTGCATTTTGGACCTTGGTTGAAGAATGTTCCATTTTACAACTTGATTATAGATGTATGGTTTTATTTATACCATCTTGATTGATTTTGGTTAAAGATTGCTCCACTTTGAATCTTGGTTAAAAATTATGCCATTTATAATCTTGATTCAAAAACATCCGTTTTGAATCTTAAAAGATGAAGATTGTTTCATTTAAAATCTTTGAAGATCGTTATATTTCAAACCTTCATTGAAAATTATGCTATTTCACATTTTGATCAAAGATTATTCCACTATAAATGTTGGTTGGCTGTTCCACTTGAAATCTTGGGGAAAAGATTATATCATTTCATATGTTGGTTGAAAACTATGACATCTTATTGTCAGAAAGAGATGAGAAAAAAAGACCACTCAATGAGAATCAAACTTGCGTCATTGGCGCATCCAAACTGACACTTTTACTACTAAAGTTTAGTGGTAAAAGGTTTAGTGAGATTTTTTTTTCTACACAATAATTGTTAGTCAAGAGAGCTGCGTAAAAAACAAATTTGAATAAATTATTATCTCTATAGAAATTAGAAAATATAGTTTAATTTAGTCTTTTGTTAAAATTCCAAAATCCATTTCCAAATTCCAAATTCCAAAATCTATTTACAGGTGTTCAAAACGAGTAATTATTTAGAACAAAAAAGAAAAAATATTATTTAAACTATGATTTAAATAAAAGCAAAATTGTTATTTTTTACCTTTTATTTTTCTTTTTAAAGTAAAATTGAATAAGTACGTATTAAATAAGAATACAATAATTAATTATAACCATTTTGTAAAATTGCTAAATAACTACTAAAACAGATATAATTAAAACATTGAGAAAAAAATTTAATTAAAGAGTATTTTTAAATGTACACACAAATTAATAAATTCGTTTTACATTGTTGTTTTATGCTTCAACAAGGCCTTTGTAATTTACGTATGTTTAATAAAAATTGTTTATGTATGTATTTATATATGTAAGTTTATACTGTATGCTTATTTTTATATATATTATATTATTACTATTATTTCATTAGAACAAAAATATTTAATACCGTATACAAATTATTATCAAAAAATCATATTTGTTACAACACTATTTTTGTGAACTTGCACTTTTGAGTGCATTTGAAACCAAAGCTTACTTGACAATGATTTTAAAAAGACGTAAAACTTCCTCTTTGTCCTTAGCCAGTATTTGCATTTCAGTTCCTTCCCAGCAAATTATCAATGAAAAAGTGTCACTAAGCATTGTTTATTGATAAAATTATTTTTTCCTCCAAGCAATATCAGTTTATTATTAAATGGTTCGATGTCGTACATTGAAAGCGATACTTGAAACGGCAACTTGTAATTTGACGTTCATTGGTCATAATATAAAACATTATTAATTTCACAAATACATTATATAAGAAAAAATGTATTCGTTAAATAAAAAATTCATATTCATCAATAAATTATTTTCCAAAAAATGAAATTTCAAATTTATTCTCATGAAAAAAAACCTGACAACAATGATCATGTATAAAAAAAGAAATGAAATCAAATTATCAATGAAACGAAAAAGTTCCCACGAAAAAACATTTAAACTTATTTTTGTTTTAAAAATACATTCAGCAATCTCCAAATGCACTATGTTCTTTTACTTGAAATCCATTTTCCAAAATGTAATCACACTGAAATCTTTTCACAGCGACTCTTTCGCGTCTTCGTCTTCGAAAGCAATTGCGAATCCTTGAATCATGCGTAAATTAAGACAAAGAACCCAACAAGTGAATAATTTCGCGTCAACAATGTCTTAACTCAAACTCCATTATCACCTCCCCGACCCCTATTTCTTTTTCCTCCGCCTTGTCTCTTTCTCCCCGTTTTTCTTACAAAAAAAATCAGGTGTACACTTTTTCAAACGCCACAAAGCTCTCGAGAGATACAATGATCGCATCGAACGTCACGAGCGACATTAAATGTTCCCATTCGCAGCAGCAGTTTTATGCAACGATAAACAAGTAGTTTATACATTAATAAAAATGGTGTTCCGCGTCTAAGCTCAATTAAACTGAAAATCCTTTGGAAAAAAAAGGTGCGAATTGCAAGTAAAGTGAAAGACAAAGAGCGCATCGTTGCTGAATCATCAGTAATAATAATACAAAAAAAAAGATGGGGAAAAACGCACGACTTGATTTGACAACAAATTTTAAAGGGCAGAGTTTTGAAAAAAGAAGAAGACCAAAAAATAGAAAAGCACAGGGAAATTGCGCGACTTTCACAATCCATTCCTGACAAAGGCACAAAAAATAATTTCCAGTGTTCGACCCCCCCCCCCCTGTCTCCCCACCAGCAGCCCTCTCACTCTCGTAGCCAGCACGGTGGGAATAGCGCTTGAGCAGCATTTTATTTTCATACACGTTTTCGTTTCCGCAAAAATCAAAATGAGCACAATCGTACATCACCCAAAAGCCAGCGGGTCAACGCACCGTCCTGATACCCCCAGACAACGGTTCGCCCAGCAAGTCGTTCCCTCGGCCTCTCGCAATGATTACATGACACTTGGCTCGAAATACACTCGCGACTTGACTTGTCGCCGCGACGGCGTTCATGGCCGATCGTCCACCTGGCGGCGCTTCGGCGAACTCGCCCGAGCGCGTTTCAGTGGCGCCGAGCGAGGCGCGGTTTTCAACTCGGCGCTTTTTGAATATTGCGAAAATATTGATTATTGCGGACGTCAGGATAAATTTATGTGTATTGAATTAGTGTAAAATATTCAAAAATGTATTTCAATGAACGGCGAAAACTAAGACTGGCGAGATAAATTTATATAATTTATTATGTATGGTATGGTAAATTATAATTGTATTTATGTGACTGAAGAACTTTTTATCAACGAATTTGAAGTTGGAAAAGGTATGTTAAAAGTACAGTTGTGTTTTTTATTTAGTTACAGAAAAATGTTAATTGAAGTAAAATATATTTATTAAAAAGATTTTGTATTATTTTATAACGTTTTTCGAGTAAATATAGATGAAGTGACAACGAATTTCACTCAGAATTTTTCCAAGTTCAAATTCGTTGATAAAAATATGTTAAAAACTTTCTTCAGATAAATATATATACGTAAAGTTACCAATTTTATTGCCATTTTTATCTTTAAAGTAAAAACTTGTTCAACGTTTTATTCTTCATAGAAGTAACTTTTGATTTTCTTGGCTACGCACAATTATTTCTCAAAAAGTAGGTGCTATTTACTTACAGAAATAGCAACATTTCTCTTAAAAACAAAACTAAGAGGCATTATTCGAAAAATGAAATCCCTTTTAAAAATTCAAGATTTTTATAAGGTAATTGATATGGAATTTGCTTACGTAGGTAAGCAACTGAATTTCAAAGTTGCATTTCTTATAAATACTTTTTTTTTTAATGTTTGGAGTTTCCAGTAATTATTTTGATGTCAAAATATTGAAATTAGAAATTAAAAATGGCAACCAAAATTGACGAATGCAACATTTATAAACATTTTGTGGGATCTATAAACATTTTGGGGAAATAAATATACATTTAAAACATTAAACAACGATGTACAATTTATCAAATATTCAATCGCGTTTTCGATGTGAAAATTGTTTTGACATGGTAGCGCAACATGGCGGATACACTTTCATTACCCAAATCGAAAATCAAAACCGTTATAATCAAAGCCGTTTTTGAAACGGCGTTTACGACGTTACACTGTAAACAAAAGTGTGCAAATTCATAACAGATATATAAACCATAAAATTAAAATTGAACTTTTAAGGTGAACCAATAAAAAGGCTCCATTTCAAATGCAGAGCAACCCCATTGGTCAATTTCAATTTGACAGTCTATATTTTTTCGATCGACAAACCTGCTTTACAGTGCAGATGTAAACAATAGACGTGAACAATAATTGAAAATTATAGCCCTGGAAAACGGGATTTTGGTTTCCAAGGTCTTTCGGTGAGGTTAGGTGTCGGAATTCGGGCGAGATTGGACGGGCCACGGGCATGGATCGATACTCGAAACGCACGTGACAGCGCGACCAGATCAAGGAACAAGTGCGCAATTTTGACTAACCACGAAAGCGGAGCTGGGTGGTCCTGCTCGATGAAAATCGACGTCACGTGGTGACGCACGATCGAGGCCAGGCGATCGGAAAAACGCTTCGCGTTTTCTTTCGAAAAAGACACGCCACCGCCCGACAAGCCCTTTTCTCAGCTCGCCCGTTCACCGAGTACTGACGACAACGTCCCCCGCAACAGCTGTTAGTTGCGCGTGCCGCCAGGACCGTACTTGCCAGGGTCGACTACGGTGCCCTATGTTATACGCACTGAGAAATTCAGCAGGGCAATTTACTGAAATGTAGTTACAAAAATTATCTTTTATATCACGGGAACTTTTGTCAACATTTTTAATAGCGCCTTGTAAAAAAATAGTAAGAGTCTACTGCAAAAAAGAGAAAGATTAAAGGTTCTATTTCACTATGTTCAACTGTAAAGTTCCTTTTTTTACAACAAATCTGCGCAATTAAAATACAATAATTTTTCTTACTGCTTTTTTCTCAGTCTGCATTCCATTTTGTTTTCTCATAGACTCAAATGCAGTTACATTTTTTAATTTTTGAATAAACAGGTAATAAATTAATATGTGAACATGTAAATTGTAGTCCACAAATATGAAATGTATGTATAAAAATTATTTGTATTTATAAATATATTATAAATATATATTCTTATAAATCTATATATTCTCAAAATACACATTTTTGGCACTTAAAACTTTTATGTTAAGAATATTTTTGTTTTAAATAAGATATTACAATTTAAAAAATTTAAATACAAACGACTGTTCCACAGACAAGTAGTCTCTTTTTTCCTTCCAAAAACTGGTCTAACTACATTTTCTTTATTTTCAGGGAATTCAAAGATAAGTTAGGAAGATTAAATTAAGAAATGTATATTTGTCATACTTGTCAATTTCTATCAATATAAATCATGATAAAAAATATCATTTAATATAAGCAAGCATCAAAAGTTTCCTTCATTAAAAGTGTATACAATCATATGTAGAGATTTATAAAAATAAATGAAGATTTGTAGTCTTATTTAAGATTTAGGAGGAGAGTGTATTTAATAATGTATTAAAATATTAAATAAATTTGGAGTGTATTTCAAAATCGTTTTAGATATTTTACATATATCCTTTTTTACACTGTCTGTCAGTGTAGACACATCGTTTCTTAATAAAAACAAATTTTAATAAAAATGTTTTGAATATTAATTGATAATTAACATTCAAAAAAACACTAAAGTGTCTTTTCCTCTTATTTTTTTTCTTTTCATAATGAACATTCTGTTAAAAGACTTTATATTTTATAATTCTACAGGGTATTCAGCGAAAAGTCAAACTGAAATTCAAAGTTTTTACCTGGATTTTTTAGGTTGAGAAATTGTTTTTTTAAGGTTCAACGAGATTGAAACAAACCCAATTTTATCAAAAAATTCATTATTGAATATATTAATTATAGTCATGACATTTAAATTGTATATATGACTACAACTAAATTGATGTTGCGTGGAGCAGATATCATACGTAGATAATTATTAGATAAATATTTTGACTGTCAAACATCAATTTGCTTTTAAATAACATTTAAATTAAAAAATTATTTGAAATAAAATATGGAAATAGTAAATCAATGAAAATTAAAGGTTTCAAACTAAAAATCAAGGTATTTTCCAGGTTTTACAAATTCAAAGATTTTTTTCTGGTTTTCAAGATTTTAAGCTCGCTGGACACCCTGTTCTATAATTGTTTTGATAATGTTTTAAATGTGTAATTAAAATAATATAATGAAAAATGTTATTATACCATTAAATCTTTTTTTTTTTTTATACACATGTAAGAAAGGAAACTTAACAAAATTTCATAGTCACTTATAATTATATCATTATAATATAACTGAGAATAACAACAGTATCATTGAAATGATTATAAAAACAATTTTAAGAAACCAAATACTTTAATAATAGCTGCTAACAATAACAAACAAGAAAACAAATGAAAAAACACGTTTCCTCCAGAAATAGTTAAACAAAAAACTCAAGGGAAAAAAAATCAGTGACAAAAATGTCCTCTCAAAGTACGAAAAATAACCTAAAACTGTTTTCAACCAATCTGAAAAATGAGACTAAAAAATCGTCTTATATAAATTATTTGAAAAATACTTCGTCAAAGTATGAAACAAAGCCCTAACCATAAAACAAACAAAAGTATGAACATTTAAATGAATATGTATAAATAGAATATGTTAAAAAATTCATTTATTAATTTCTTTTTCTTTCTTTTTAATACTAAAATATATATATATATATATATATATATACCGTAAACAATTCAAATA
Organism: Aradophagus sp. ZL-2020; assembly: GCA_022817685.1. NCBI lineage: Eukaryota > Metazoa > Arthropoda > Insecta > Hymenoptera > Scelionidae > Aradophagus > Aradophagus sp. ZL-2020. The sequence continues at coordinate 2,464 of JABFOV010002047.1, read as the reverse complement.
AACTATCAAAAGTTCTTTACTCAAAGTTGAAAGTGAACTCAAAAATAGTAAACCATGAAAGAAAAGCAGCTACGTTACCAAAAAAAGAAGAACGAAAAATCCGCCGCGGATTTTTCGCTGGTGCCGAGCTCGAAAAATACGTCGTCACCTTCGTTGCCGGACGGTGACCTTCGTTTTCCACGAAATAAACAATGGAGAATAAAAAGTATTCACTCGAAGCACCAATTATACGAGATTTTTCCGGGGGCGCCGAAGCCTCCCACTTTTCTAACCTCAGATTCGCGGCTCACGGACCTGGCCGCTTCGTCGATCAAACGGGCGGCGAGGGGCGCGACGGGAGAGGGGGGAAGCGAAGGTCGCAATTGGTCCGCGGCGCTACGCGGCTCACAATTGGTCGCTGATAAAACGTTTCATTATCAAAATAGCTTCAACCATCGATTGCAACGTTCAGCCGTTTAATTTCCAGTTATCCTTTTTTACATGATTTGTCGAAAACAATGGATGTTTACTCACCAAAACACGGAGATTTCCTCCTGTCAGGCGCGGACTTTTAGACCGCGCGTCGCGACAGTCGTTCCGGGGACACGTGAGAACCTGCGAGGAACAAACTGTCAACTGGTCGAGGCCTGTTGAAGATCGTCTGCTGCGCGCCGAAGCATCGCGCAAGGCTGCCTCGTTCCTCCCACTCCGTCGTCCGACCTTTTTGTTTACACGAGGAATTTTGATACTTTTCGACTTATTTCTCGCTTGTTTCTTTCAATGTCTACGCTACGAGCTCGAATAATGAAGCTCGCTGCTGAAAAGGGGGCGATTTTTCAAACAGTGTCGACGGCGGGAAATTTTAAAACCCTGATGGTGGAAAATAATTGAAAATATGTTGAAATCGTTAATAAATAAACAGTACATTATTTTTAAATTATATAAATATTTTTAAATATGATTTATAAAGTATGAATATTTTTGCATAAATATTTTTGTACGATGTGTGATTATAAATTTTATTGATGTACATTTATACTTTATTTCCATTTCGCTTCAGATGGAACATCTTTGTCCTTGTTCAGAGTGTATGTAAATACGTAAATTTCACTCTGTTTAGCTTGATGTTTTGATTATCAAAGTATCACAAAATTTAATGGCAAAAAAAGTTAAATGTATTTGTTTACATTTGATGTAAACAAAGATCGACAAAGATAATACGATAGACAACGTAAAATTATTCTAATACCAACACAAAAAAGAAATAAAATTACTCTAGAAAAAATACCTTTTTTCCCAATTACTGAAACTTCGTGAATGTAGCCACACGGACTTGTACGTCGAAATATAATGAATTAACTTTTATTTACTTGTTATATTTGTCTCACTTAAAAGACAATTACATTTTGTTGATATTTTTTTCACTGCCATTAAAAAGTAGGTTAATCAATTTCTAGATGTTTCTGGAAACTCGTGGGAGTTTCGGAAAATCATTTTAATACGATCTGGAGATTTCTCCATCCGTTTTTGTCTTTATTCAAGTCTAGATTTATAAAAGTATGTTTTATTTTGTTTCGATTATTGAATTCACAAATACTTTTGTAAACTATGTATATATGTTTACATCTAATGTAAACAATGTGAAACGAAGTACATTTGTTTACAATTGAAGATGATAAAAAAAGTCAATATACAAAATTTGTTTAAAGAAAATTATAATTGAAATAAACGTTATAAAATATGGTTTAATAATTAATTTTAATATTTTTAATTTTTTAAATGATTTTTTTTCAATTAGATCTTTTTCAAATAAATAATTAATTGTTAGATTGATTCAATCTATTTTTAATGATTTAATATCAGGACAGAAAAAGCTCGATTACAACATTTAAACAAATTGAGTCGTCGCCCGGGACGAAATGCCGGCTGATTTTCGGCCGTAACGTATCGTCTGAATGGACCCTCCCGAATGAACCGGGGGAACAAGGGAGATCGTTTTCTATAGGATATTGACCTCGGACGAGCAGTCGTCCTTGTATCACATACACGCTTACACCAATTCGCGTCGATGGATCGCCACACAAACTTCCTCCTCGGGCCATGGACTTAAACTCCAGACGAAAATACAACGCGTGCCCCCCTCGACCCTGCGCAACACTTTCTATACATAGTATTAGATGAAACATACTTTTATCGTATAAGACATTTATTATATTCATGATTCATGACATTATTGTAACATATTAATACAATAATATTTTAGTCATTAATGTTATAATAAATATCATGTTACTACAAATATAAATAAAGTATAAGGGATAAATAAGAGTTAAATGAATTGATAATTAAATTTAAATCTAATAGTAAATTATATGTACAATGTATTTTTTAAATTACTTTTTAATTTTTTTTTTGTAAGTATTTTCAATTATTTATTAATTGTATTATATTTATAATTGTATTACACAATTGTATTATATTACAT
>JABFOV010002046.1:0-21651 GCA_022817685.1 Aradophagus sp. ZL-2020 | reverse complement strand
CCGACACGAGACCCGACCTAGTCCCGCGCGTTGCCCTTCTCGGACCCGCCTACAGATGCAATCCTTTGCGGGGATGACGGATCCTGGCCCGTGCGACACGTTCGGGTTACCAGGTAGCAGCCTTATGGCTGATGGAAAAAAGCAGGATGTATCAGCTTATTGAGCTGGGGAAGAAAAGAGGAACAAGATTCGCGAACGCGACACAAAGTTTTCCCCCAGCTCAGACACTGAGTACCTAGTCCGGCAAAGGGAGCACCGAGAGAGATTTTGCCCTAATGGCCGCGAAATTGTGCTCCATGTTGGCCCGACAGCGTCTCCTTTATATAGCCGTCAGTCGCGCCGTTATCCCCACCGCGTCATTCGCGGTCACCGCGATTTAACCGTCAAATCGAACTTTCTCGACGTTTCGAGTTCAAATTAAACGTTGACGGTTTGAAAATAATTAACCGAGACTTAATATTATTTTAAAATGTTTTTACACTATACAACATGTTCAATTTCTTTACCGTTTTTTATAATCGCAAACAATATTGTTAATTCTAATACATAAATAATTTAAAACTCATATTGAATATCTAAATTAAATAATAGATAATTAAATGGAACATTAAGATAAAGTAAAAGTAAAAAAGTTAATCATTTTATACTGTTTTAGAATGATAATAATGTGGTAAATCAGTTACATGAAGAAAAATTAGAAAATGCCACTGCAAGAGCGTCAGAAGAAAAAACAGACCTTAATTTAGAAGATGCTTGTCTAAACAACATGCAAAATCCTGTTATGGAATGTAAAAACTCGTTATGTGAAGATGAAGAAATGTCATTACCTGAAATTGATGCAACACAAGTTATCAACGATTTAGTGGCTAATCACAAAGAAGAAGAAGCTTATGTTTCAATGGTTGATGTAGCTACTCAAATATATGACAGTCAGATGGAGACTAAACCATTAACATTATTAGATTTATTAAAAACTGATGAACACATGATAGCTTTCTTGGGTGTCAAAAAATTATTATTTCAAGGCATTGTTCAAGCTGCTAAAAAATATGAAGAAAACACATCTTTAAAAGAATCATCAGTGGAAATTAGAATTGCTTTTACTTTGTGTAAATTACGTTTAAATTTAACTTTCGAGAGGAAAGAGGAAATCGTAAATAATTTGCCCAAATGTTTTGCAACATTTACTAGAACTAGAGTCGTACTTGATTTTACTGAAGTGCCGGTGGAAAAGCTAAAATGTTTGAACTGCAGATTACGATTATATTCTCATTCCAAAGATCAAGAAACTGTAAAAATCTGCATAGGTATGGCTCCTTGTGTGCACATAACTTTTATTAGCAAAACTTATGGTGGCAGGGCATCAGATAAGGCAAATTTACACAAAGTGATTTACTGAAAAAGATGACACCAAAGATAGACGTTATTATGGTAGACAAAGGGTTTCTAATTGATAAAGAATGCGCAGCTACGCACGTTGATAGACGCGTTATAGCATCATTGTTCTGTTATTGGAAACTCAACAATGATGTAACTTCTTAGGTTAAAGCGTCCAGTTTGGCGTTAGTATGTAAGTTCGGTCGACATGTCCTCTGTCATTGTTTTTTCATTGTGTCTTTTTCTATCTAACGATACTCTTGCTCGTCGTTCGACCGAATCATTTGATTCGTTTCTGAGAAACATTGGTTGATTTATATTATTCAAGTATTTTCCAATCGTTCTGAATGATTTCGGAATAGTTTAAGATGATACATATTTTTGTCAGTCGTTTTAGATTGTTCCGAGTCGACTTGTTTCGTACAAGTAGGTCTTCTGCCCCTGTTTCGTGTGGAAACTCCTCTGCCAAAGGGTAGAGTAAAGTCAACAGAATAAAACAGGGGGGAGTTGAATATTTTAATTATTGAAAAAATAAACATTCAAAGATTCGAATAATTTAAGTATTCAATGTTCCGAACTGTTTTAAAATCAGAAGCTATGATAAACGTTTTAATGTTTTCAAATATGTTCACAATCTTTATTCCGAACATTAAGCTTGATGATTTAATAGTTTTCAGTATAAAAATAATTTCACTAGATAAATTGAATAAATAGTATTAAAAACGGTCATTCATAATCTACAAAATGACTTATTACATTAAAGTTTTAATAGTATATTATTGCTGAGGGCACCATTGCGCCCAAAGCATGTACGCTATTTTGTGGACCGAGGGAGCGGACGGAAACTGCAACTTACCGTCCTAAGGCTGTAAAGATGCTCGAGGGCGTAGCCTCGAGCAATTTTACTGCCCAAGGAGCGGTTAGTTCCAATATCGTCCGCTCTCAAGTTGCGTAAACGTATTTAATTAATCTCAATAAAAACGAATGAAATTGTGACATATTGTAGCTTTGCCAGGTCTATATAGTTTACTATTATATTTCAAAAAAATGTATGCTGGAACTTCCTTCTCTATAATGTCAATTGATTGATTTGTGTACTGTAATTTCATTCGGAAATGTATATTATATTTTTGATTATATTTAAAATGTTAAATTTTTTTTACCACAAAAGTGTAGGTCGAACTTTGTCCTGTGATGATCCACAATGACAGCACAATGCCCCGATCATTAAAGTTGACATAAATAGCAGACTAATAACTGTGCCTGTAAATAGTGAATTGATTATTTATCAATTAATAAATGAAAAATTTTTATTTTTTGTCAAATGTTAGTATATTTTGTTATTACTATGTTATTGTACATCAATAACTCAGAAAAACTATTTGCAAAAATTAAATGCTACTACTGCTGTTACTTCTACTACAGCGCGACTACCATTGCGAACGGACGATGATGTATAACACGCCAGCGGGTATGTGGTCAAGGAATATCACCTCTGGGGCCGCACAGGGATACATCCTCATGCCGACCTTCTGGAATATAGCTTACGACGGCATTTTTCGTTCGGGAATACCCGGGAAAGCGTTCCTGATAGGCTATGCGGATAATATCGCTGACGTGATCGAGGCACGCAGCGTGAAAGAGGCCCAACTGACGCTGAATCATGTATTGTGGCGCGTAAACACTTGGATGAGCGAGCACAGATTCAACTTAGCTCCAAAGAAAACCGAGTTACTGCTGGCTCATAAGAACATACCAACGATAGTGCCTGTGACGGTCCACACAACGGCTGTGAATACAAAGTCAGCTGTCAAGTATCTGAGTATTTTGTTTGACACGAAGTTGAACTTCGGCAAACATATTAGAAAAACAACCAATTGCGCCTCCTAGGTTACGGTGTCGCTGGTTAGGTTGATGGCGAACGTGAAGTGTCGTAGATCGTCGCGTTGCCGTCTGCTGACGTTAGTAACGAATATACATTCGTATAGGGCTGAAGTCTGGGCAGACGTATTGTTAATGGAAATATACAGGCAACGTATGGTTGCGAAACAGAGGCGCGCGGCTCTCAGAATTGCTTGCGCCTATAAGACTGTGTCTGTTCCTTCTCTGCTGGTGGTGACAGTAGTTGCGCCATTACAATTAATGGTGCAGGTGAGGAAGACCATCTACAAACAAAGTAACGTCATTAGCGCTGAGCGAACTCAAGAGAAAGCGCATATACACACAATGCTTGCCTGGCAGAACAGTTGGTCGAACGAAAGTCGCGGTAGATGGACAGCGAGACACATTCCTACTCTTAGTCGGTGGGTTAACAACGAGCACGGGGAGGCTGATTATAATCAGATTCATTTTCCGATAGGTCGCGGATATTACCGGGCCTACCTAAATAGGGAAGGTGGAGAAACCGTTTTGTTCGTACTTGCAGAACGCAGCGTGACGATGCCATCCATAATTTTTTCTCCTGTGCAAGGTTGGAGCATCACGAAAATTTCTGGAAACACGAGTAGGGGTTAAGTTTTCGGGTCCCGAGAGCTGGGACCGCATGGCCGTGTTCGCGCAGGCGTCTTGCGCACGAAACAGCTGGAGGAGTCGCGGCTTTTCGAGCCGTGAAGGAGCTGTGAGTTATGAGATTAGGGCTGAAAAGCGACCTCCTTATGGCTGTAGGTACAGACGCTATTCTGAGATAATGCGACAGTGGTTCCGGGATGGAGTAACGTCGGACGTAGGAAACAGCGATTTTCTTTTATTGAGTAGGAGTCTCACACTATCGCAATTCTGAGTGCGCTGAGGTGGCAGTGCCCATGACGAGCATTCTGTTTATTTTTTCTTAAAAAAAAACTTTTACTGCACGGAGGGAAATGTGTAGTGTTTTTTGTAGCAATGGTAATGTACATTTATTAGATTCGGATTAGAATCAAATATTGTATCCGTTTTGTCTTAATATTGGATATCATTTTATTTGATAACAGTAAATCGTATATCTTACAAAATTTAAATCGAAGTCGACTTCTTTTCAATAGTTTAAGCATATGAATTTTTAATTTTTCTCGACATCTGAAATACAGTCAAGCGTGCCGAGTGTTTTGCGTAAAACCACGCCCCTTTGTTGTTAGTGTACAACATGAATATGTGTAAGTGAGAATACGACGTTCTCACTTACAGCGCTGTCATTTAAACGGAACGCGCGAAAATTTAAACGAACAAAATATGTACTGTCACTGAAAATAATTTACAAGTTCTAATATTTTTTTAAATATATATATTATAATGTAATATAATGTGTTGTCTTATCGGTATATAATCTTTTTCATTATTTATATATTTTAATGTGATTAAAAACTATTGCTTCATTCGGCCCATAGATACTTAATACATTAAATTGATAATTTTGTATCCCAATTATTTTAAATAAATATGTAATGACGCAACTTTTTAAAGTATTTAAAATTATAATTACAAATTACCTAGATTTAACGTTTCAAGTATTTAATAAAATAACAAAAATGCAATATGTAAATATTATTTACTTGATTTCACAAAATAATTTTATAAACTGTTATTTCTGCAATATTAATGTTAGCTATTTTGAAATTAAGTTCTCTAATCATATGTAACACGTCTTTAAAGCATTAAAAATATGTTTAAAAAAGAGTGAATTCACACATGGTTACGTAAGAGGTAAAATTCATGTAAAGATAAACTTCAAAACTTTATAGTTTTGAAATGTAGACTGCAAAAAATTGTCAGGGCTTATAAATATATATATATACAAGCAAATACAATTTCATTTTTATATACATATAAGATATTTAAATATATATTTTATATATAAGTTTTGTAATTGAAAATTAACATTTTCTTTTATTGAGAGGAGAAAAACTAAGAAAAACTAAGAAAAACATGATTTCTTTATTACATAAGTTTAACTTAAATTATGTACATAATGATTTTGATTCACGTGTCGTATCGCTGAACTATAAATTTTCCTACTTTTTTTACAACTAAAAAGCAAGGTGGTAACCTGGGCAATAATTTTAAATTTATAACACAAACTTTGTCACTTTCAGATACTTTATACGCATGAAAATATTTATCGAAGACAAGATTTTCGAATGGAGAAAAATGAAAGTAAACTTCTTCATCATTACATAAAAAAATTGTTTTCAAAAGTCCAAATTGTGGACCATCATTTGTTATGTTGCTAACAAAAATTGTGATTGTGCGAAAAATTTTACCAATTATTTCAACGAATTTTAATTTTTTAACGCGAATATCTTTATCTATATTTGGTACTAATTTTATCATAACATCTTTAGCGTCTTCGTTGTTAACAGGTCCTATGATATAGTCTTTTGTTATATATGGAAGAAATTCTTTGCTGTAGCACTGCTGCAACTGATGTTTGACAGCAATTGTGTAAGGCAAGTTGATACTTGATGTTGTACTAAGAGCACCTTCCTTTAATATTCTATGTTTACGTTCGAACATCATTGTAGATAAATGAATGAGAGGACCTTGCAACCGAGCAACTCTCGGATAATGCAACCAAATATGCATTTTGGGTTTCAATGAGCCAAAATATTCAATATATAAAGCGTTGTGTTTTTGAATTAGGTTTTCTAAAATACAAATTTCTGATTCTCGCATTTCTAGAGACGTGATTATACCAATTATTTGTCGAATTATTAAATATAATTGCCAGTATTTGTTCTCTGGTGGGATCAAATCGCCTATCATAATACCCAAATATCTCGCAAAGCACAACATTTCAGCAGAAGATTGCTTGATCTTTAATTTTTTACCACCTTTTTCAGTAAATGACCAAAATAACGGGACAGGCTTATTAGACTTTTCCAAATCAGAGTAAGAAAATATTTCTATTCGATTGTTTACAGTTTCTAAAGTAAGATCGGTATCTTTTATTAACGCAGTCAGAATTGCAGTAATTGAATATACTACAATGCCTTCGGAAAAATCATGCATTATGTCGACAGATATATTGTCTGCGATGTGAAAACCATCAATATGGTTGAAAATACACCTTTCTTTTTTTCCTGTCATTGTGACATCATTTTTGGTGATATCCTTTTCATATGAATCCCTTGTTCTTACAAGAAACTTATTCTCTAAAATCATCCCTTGGCACTCATTATAAGAAGCCGAACAAATTCTGCAATAAACATTAGCTCTGAAACCTTGTGAAAAGCCACATATCATATTGAGACCTAGGTTGTCCCCTAAAATGGCAACGCATTGAAAATATACTGTTTTAGAGGAACCATTAATTTGAATTTTAATTCCTTCAAGTGACAAAACATTTAACTCTTCTATAACTCTGTGAAAAATTTTTTCATTTCCAAATTGTTTTAAATGCTTCATATAACAAATCGTTGCAATAAAAATATTATCTAATTTGGCTACGAGATGTGGGGGTAGACACGGAAGCGAGACATATGAACAACCTAGCTTTTGCATCCCTGCGTGACTTCCTAGTTCATTACCACTTTCCATATCATCGTAATACAAAAACAAAGGTAATATTAATTTATCATCATGTTTTGGTTTATATTTATCAGACCACAACTTTGCTTGCATAACATTTTTCACAGAGGTACTATCGTTGTTTAATTCTTGAACATAATTTGTCACTTGCTCAAAGAAACCCGGTATTTGTAGTACAGCTTTTAAAGTTTTAACTAGTGGGACATAAACTGCGTAAACTTTCTTTTTTTGCACAGTTATTTCGTTCTTTTCATTGGTATTATGAATTAGATCTTCACCAATCTCAAACTTTTCTGGTGGTATAAATAAACTCTGTTGTTCATAAGCCTTGAATCGCAAATATTCTGTTGAAAACTGATTAAAGATATGCTTGTAGTTTTCTATGATGGACTGACATTCATAATAAGAACTTGCATCTATGTTTGCTTTTAATTTACATTGTAGTTGAAACTGAATACAAGGGATCCAAGAATCGGATATAAATTTGTCAAACATAGATATGATATCATCGACACCTTTACGCGGCAAAAAAGAATTATTATACAAAGAAATAATTAACTTAAAAAGGACCCCGCACAATTCTTATGAAAATTGGCTTTCCGTCAAATGTCTTGAAACTTTGATATTTTGTTCCTCAAACCTAGCTGATCAAAAGTCTCCATGGACGCGTAACGCAAAAACGCATAATTTAAACATTATAAACAATTATTTGATCAAATAAACCCTCGGTCAGTAGTTATGTAATGTATTAACTAACCCAATCCAACCTAAACCCGACCTAACCCGAACCGAACCGACCCGAAGTTGGGTCCCTGTATGGTTTTGATCGGGTTTTTTATAGTAATTTTATAGTTTTTTATATAGTTTTTATATAGTTTTTTATATAGTTCTTTTACAGTTTGTTCTTATCTGAATTCTCTGTTTGACAAGAGAACAACTTATAATAAATGCCTTCATCTAGATTTTATAACTTTATGAAATAATTCTTAAAAATTCCAGGGTCCAAATTCCAAAGTCCAGGGTCCAAAGGGACGTGAAATGAGGTCTGGTAACCTGTTCAGGGCCTGATCAGGTTATGGTCAGGGTACCTGATGTGCCTGAAGCCTGGTAACCGATTCAGAGCCTGATCAGGTTCCATTCAGGCATTCTGATGTGGCTAAAGTCTGGTAACCATATCACGGCCTGATTGGATAGTAGTTAAGCATTGAAATAAGTGAAGCATCCTTTAGGTATGATCTAATTTTTACGAGTAACAAGCGTGTCAATGGATCAGATGGCAAGGTACTCTACGGACTCAACAAGAAGGACTGGGTTCAGGTCTTAGTAAATTCCATTCGGATTATTTGATTTTTAAATAAAAGCAGTAATAAACTTAAATCTTATTTCATAGTGACAAAGTAAAAGATAAAAATTAATATAATGCAAAATATTTTTAAATGAAAATGGAAATAATTAGGGCGTTTCCGTGGCAACCTGGTCAGGCTCGGATCAGGTTGTTCTATAGGCCCCGTTCAGGGTATACTGTTACGGCCTAACAGGAAAATCCGGTGCCACATCAGGACCGTAGAATAGCCCTATCGCATTTTCTCCTTGGGCTCATTTGGATTTCTGGTCAGAATCCAAAGCGGGCCTTGACGTGGAATGGCAGGGTTTCCAATGGGGAGGGGAACCAATGAATGGGTTATATTACCCATTATATCCAAACTATACTAACCAATTCACATAGTTCAGAAATACTTATACACTACGTAAAAGGTAAATAAAAAAAATACTTATACGCTGCGTAGAAAGGAATAATACAAATTAGAAGAAAAGAAAAAAGAAAGAAAAATAAAATTTTCGGTGTAGAATTTACTCTATTGTCTAATATTGTGTGACATTTCCTCATAATAACAAACCAACCAAACCATAACCCGTACGTTAAATGCTTATGTATGTAACAGATTTTATCTATTCCGAGCATCATTTATAATTTCAAGGAGAACATTCGAAGGGTATCGCAAGTCATCTTCATGACGAGCATAGCCAAGATAACAAATCACACTCGCTATGTGAATACATGTTCCGACAGTGCGAGCACCGGAAAAACATGTACAATAATATCCTTCTATAGGATCATTATCATCTGCGTTGTTGCTGTCGTCGTCAACTCGATAAGCTATCCATAATTGATGTTTTGTCGCATTTCTAAATCGAGAATAAACTCTTAGGCGAATCATCCCAGGCTTCGGTAGTCTATTTTCGTCTCGCATCATATCTACGTGTAATTCTTCATTTTCTTCTCTAAGCTGCGTGTCTTGAATGTACGATGGTGCTAAATTCATTTGATACACACCAACTGTAAATTGCTTTACGTATTGAATTGTTAAAACCGGAAAATCTGGTATAAGTTCAGCAGTTAAATTAACCCATCGTTGAACATTTCTGGCATCCAAGTTTTCGGCTTCAACTCTTGCTTGGAGAATATTGACATCATTCTCTGCTTTGTCAAGGAGTTTGTAGGCAAGCTCTGCATTAGCGCCTTGCATGTGGATCAGAGGATGATAGCGATTATTTATTGCTCCAGCAATACGACTAAAATCGCTAAGATTTGGAAGGTGAGTAATAGGGATCGTTTGATCTAAAAATTTCAAAAATTAATTTCAAGTGTCCGTTTCTGGCTTCCACAATCCACCTAGTTTTTGTAACTAATCGAGTGTTATTGGCTTCCTCTGTTGTTAGCTGGCGATATCCTCTTCGAAGTAGCACCGGCATATGATATTCAATCCCAAGATTTTCCAACATGTTGGTGGCATCTCAATATCCTCTATCTACAATTATAATGTCACCCTCCTACAACCAAGCTCGCATTCGTTCAGCATTTCTTTCAAACTCATTACGAAGTATAGCGGCATCGTTATTTCTACTGTCGGAAAATTATGGTCCTTGTATATCCAAAATGTATCCATTTGAAGCGACGATCAATACAAGTTTCAGTAAATGACGCCCCTTATGTATACTGAATGACTGACGGAGAATACGAAAATTGCTACTTTTTGGTATATAAGTGTATGTACCGTCCATGTACATGATTACTCGAGGAACTCGTGGTTCTTGGTTATATAACACGTTCGCAAATTCAGTAACATGATTTTAATATAATCCTCTCTGGTTATTGCGTCTAAGCCTATGTTGTTAGGAACGAACTGGTTCATCAAAGATTTACGGACAGTAGATACGGCTAGACTCACTGATTGTCTACTAGAGTACGAAAATATAGTTGCTAGGAATTCGTCAGACAATCCCTGCCGCATTTTGCATAAGAACATCAGTAAGTCTTTCTTAGAAATGTATCTATAACAATTTTCTTGAGGAACTCTATCACAATACGAAAATAAGTCTGCAAATTGTGGCTTTGAGACAGGGGATAGAGTGTTAAATTCAGTGTCAGTGATTTTTTTTTCATTGTTAAATCTGTCGAGCTGCTTTTTTGCTGCCGTACGCAATCCTTTTAAAAACAAAGCTAATTCTGATCCCTTCAATATATAAGGTCTATTTACAAAACGTAAGCTTAAAAGAAATTCTTCTTGAAAATATCCTTGATCATCTAAGTGATTTTTGCATGATCTTACGTTATTTGTTACGTAAATGTCTCTCATAATAAAGACATGTACTCTACATCCTCGAGATAATCTTTCAATTTCTTATTCAGCGTTACAGATCACACAAGAATGACTGCTGGTTTGTGTTAACACGTTTAATCTCAAACAATCGGGATCTTCTTCTATCGCTTGTAGTTCACGACGAATAGATATGTTGCAATTTAAACATAATCGGGTTCTATCATTGACTTCAAGTGGAGACCTTAAGAACGCATCTCGTCTTGCAATGGCAACATTACGTTTTTCAATGTCATCGATGCCATCAATTCGAGCCATTCGCTGAAGTGGTATCAATTCATTACAAACATAACATGGACTTCTTTTAGCCATCTTTAACGTACGTTCTCTAGAAAAACATAATTTATTTAATGTGTACGTAATCACAAGCCGTTGCCTCTCATTCCAACGCGATATCGGCTCACTACGTGTACATTAGGGTGTCCATTATTTTAGCAAATTCGGAAAATTGTTGCTCTCACCCGTTAATACATCTCTCACATGGTAGAAAAAAATTGCTATTCACTTATTAGAGCCACAGGATACGACTAACAGCTACCTCAAGTTGCGCTAACATTCGCATGTATTCATGCTAAAAGTATTTCAAAGGATTGCCAAAAAGCTTACTAAATATCCTTTCAAGCAGTTAAAAATTCAACTTTTTTGGTTAAAAATTAACGGCGTGACACAATGTTCAATACTGCATTTATACAGATTTAAATATTTTTTTAGATTTGAGTATTGCGTTTTATACAGAAAACGTTATAAATATAAATATCGGAAATGGTAATTTTCCGATTTATAATGTATGCGAATGTTAGCGCTACTTGAGATAGGCGTTTGTCGTATCCTACGGTTCTAATAATTGAATAGCAGTTTTTTTTACAATGTGAGAGATTTATTAATGGGTGAGAGCAACAATTTTCCGACTTTGCCAAAATAACAGAAACCCTAATGTATATTAGGGTGGTTCGAAAAAAAGGTCATTTTTTTTAAATGTAAAGATCCTATGAAAATCTAATAGTTACTATCCAAATAGACTAAAAACATTAAAAAAAAATTTAACCCTCTTTTTATTTCCCGCAATGACATTTAAATTGTTAATTTTAAGGTTTATTTACATACTTACAAACAGATTCTCATAATATTAGATTTATAGCATATTTTGATTGCAAATGTTTTGCCTCAATATGAAATGCACCTAGAAGTCATTATTGCAATTGCATTATGATATAAATATACCTGAATTAAAAAAACCGCACCACTTGAAAACTTCACTATATTCAAAAAAAAAAAAAAAAAAAATTCACTATATTCAAACAATCATGACTTGGTCAAGTTTTGATGAAAATAGATGATTTCTTGCGTTCCAAAAACGAAAAATGATCCAGATTTCGGGCATGTTTAAATTCTATTTCAAATATTCTGAACCCTTTTATATGCCGTAAAACATTTTTACTTTTACGGGATGTGAATGGGTTCAAAATAATTCAAATGTAATTTGAACCTTCTTGCTTAAATTAAAATCTAAATAATTTTTTGTTCCTGTATCGCAAGATCTCACCTATTTTCATGAAAAAATGGACAAGTCATGATTTTCGGAATATAGTGAATTTCTCGATCGTTGTCAAGTGGTGCGTTTTTCTTCTTACATGCGTATTTATATCATAATTCAATTGCAATAATGACTTCCAGGTGCATGATTATTGCAGTTTATATTGAGGGTAACCATCTGCAATCGAAATATGCTCGTACAACTGATAGTATGAAAACCTAATAGTATGTAACTAATAGTATGAAAACCACTATGTGAAAAAAAAAAAATAAAATCAACAAATTAGATGTCGTTGCGGGAAATAAAAACAGGGTTTTAGAAAATTTTTTCAGTATTTCCTAGTCTATTGGGACGAAAACTATTTAATTTTCATAGGGCCATTACATATAAAAAATGACCTTCTTTCGAACCACTCTAATGTACATATACAACTTTAACTTAGATGAGAAAAAAATTTTATGTAATAAATTTAAAAAAAAACAGATTTTTTTTAGAGATAAAACAAAATTAACGAATTTTTCCTTTTACCGTGTATTACATGATTTAATATTAAAAAAACGTAGCCCCGTGAGTGTTTTTTTATTTTCGCTTTTGAAGAAATTATACGTGTTTTCGAGAAAATGTAAAATAAAGAAGAGTTTCCGTATGTATATAACTTAGGATTTTACCTTTGAATTTGTCAATAGTGTACCACAAGTGTACACAGGAATTTCTACGGACTAAAAATTCCAAATAAATTAATTGTACTTCGACTGTGTTTACTGATTTCTCATACTATAAAAACAAACTATCTTTATAAACACTTCTCGAATAATTAAATATAATAATGGATTCAAAATAAGAAAATATGTTTTTAAAATTGAAAAAAAACACAGATGTTTTTGCTTTTTTTTAAATTGCTTAACAATGATGTATGAGAAGTTTAAAAATAAAACAATAAAAAAAAAATAAAAATAAGAATAAACAAAAATAATTAAACAAAAATAAAAATTCACTCAACTCATATTTGCATTGACAATTTTTCGATTTGTAACATTATGAACTAACTATTTAATGGTATATTAATACATATTTTATTAATGTATTAACTAGACACTGATATAATTTGTGTTATATATATCTAATATACATTGTAATGCATACATTAATCAAGTGCGATGTTACTTATATCTAACGTACATTTTCATGAAATGTGTATTAGGTCAAATGTACATCAAATAAAATACTACATAATTTTATTCATTAGACTCTTAAGTATAAGTCAACTAAATGCGACTCTTCATAAAAGAATATTTGGCCTATTTCATAAAACTCTTTAACAACAATTTAGATCTTTTATCAAATCTATTGTAGTACAATAAGTTATTGAATACGTATAGAAAATGGGATTTCTCTTATAATAAATTCATATAGGTGAACAGTCAAATGTTTATAATACATAATTTTTTGATACTTTAAAACCTCATATAGGTCTACTTACAAAACATTTCAACGGTTATGAAAAATTCCAATCAAATCATTTGAAAAACAAAACATTTCAGAGCAAATACAGAACGTAAAATAGGGATATCTTTATAATGTAATCGCTTAAATGTTTATAACGATTCATCATCATCCACATTAGGATGCCTGAATGCAACCTGATCAGGCCCTGAAACGGTTACCAGGCTTCAGGCACATCAGGTAGCCTGACCATAACTTGATCAGACCATGAACAGGTTACCAGACCACATTTCAGGTCCGGGCCCGCTTTGAACCCTGGAATTTTCATGACTTATTTTATAAAGTTATAAAATCTAGATGAAGGCATTTATTATAAGTTGTTCCCTTGTCAAACAGAGAATTCAAATAAGAAAAACTTTAAAAAGAACTATATAAAAACTATATAAACTATATAACAACTATATAAAACTATATAAAAGAACTATATAAAAAAACTATATAAAAACGATATAAATAACTATAAAATCACTGTAAAAAACCCGATCAAAACCATATAGGGACCCAACTTCGGGTCGGTTCGGTTCAGGTTGGGTCGGGTCAGGTCGGGTCCGGTCGGGTCGAGTCGGGTCGGGTCGGGTCGGGATGGGTTGGGTTGGTTAATATATTACACAACTACTGACCGAGGGTTTTTTGATCAAAAAATTGTTTATAACGTTTAAATTATGTGTTTTTGCGTTACGCGTCTATGGAAACTTATGATCAGCTAGGTTTGAGGAACAAAATATCAAAGTTTCAAGACATTTGACGGAAAGCCATTTTCCATAAGAATTGTGCGGGGTCCTTTGTTCATTTAACGATATATCTGAAAGATTTTTATCTAAATTAAAATTGTGCTTTTCGACGGAGTCCATAGCTATAACATGCAGCACAGTAAAATTAAAAATTAATAAAAAAATAAGATATTTTGTTATATAAATTTCGTATACTCATTAAGCAAAGAAATTTATTCCTTCGGTGTTTGGAATTTTTGCAAGCGCTCAATAAGTGTCACTGTAACATTGAATGGATTTTTAACAGTAAAATTATACACTTGTCGTTCAAGCATTTGCCATACATGATTGCAGACAACAGAATAGTCTTCATTAAGAATTTTCATACTCTTGAAGCAGAGGTCAACTGCAAGTAAAGTAGACTCTACTTCATATTTAATGTCACCAATGATGACAAATGCAGATTTAATTTCTTTTAATGAAGGCCCAACGACGAGTACGTATGGTTTTTGCAAAATTTTATGCTGATTGTGTAAATTTTGCAATTCTTCCTGCGCTATTTGTACAGCTTCTTCCGCATTTTCGTTCGTCTAGAAAGGTGCAAAAATTATTGTTAGACATATATGTTATATATATACAGACATTATGATATATCATAATTTATCATTTTATCATAAATATTCAGTACACAAATTTTGTCCGTGGCTAATTTAAAGAACAAAAATCTATTCACAAAATTAAAAAAAAAAACTGAATTGAAAATTTACAACTTTTAGTAATAAATAATTACTTTTTGTAAAAAATATTATTTCAACAATTGAAAAAAATATGAAGCACTGTTTAAGAATATCGTTATCGTAGTTTTTTAAAATTTGTGAAATATCTTGTTCAGCTATTAAACCATTGATATAAAAGGCGAAACATTGTAACTATTCTATGAAATATAATACACAAATGTCTGAATTTACTTTGTGCGTAATGAAAGTTTGCAGCACTTCTGCTTTTGAAGGAGTCCAATTGGTTTTTCCTTTAGATCTTGAAGTCACCTTGACAATTCGTTTGAACAAAAAAGGCAGAAGAATCAGGGCTACTATTAACTTGTGTTCTGGAAAGTATTAATATAGTACATATTGTTAACCGTAAGGGTATAATTTGTAATATTTTTTGTATACGTTTATTTTATTTCAAGTTTCAAATGTACCTTCTCCTTCAAATGGCAAATTGGTTTCAAGTATCTGTTTTATTTGCGCATCGGCTGCTTTCTTTGTTTTCGCAAATGCAATTATACATTGTGCAACAGGAGGCAAATTTTCAGCAAACACTGCTTGAGGTTTTTCATATACTTTGAAAAAGTCTGCTTGAATCTGAAACCGTAATTATATTTATCAGAAAAAAAATAAAAAATAAATTCGTAAATCATCCATTTATTATTAATTGTTTGCAAAAAATTAATTATATATTATGAAATAGTTACCAAAAGTTTTGCTTCTGCATCTCGCAAAATTGGAAATTTGTTTAAAATAATTTCAATATTGGATTCTTTAAAAAATGACATTCGCTCATCGAAAGCTGTGGTAGTCCACTTATGAATGAAAGCGTCATCTATAACTTGCTCACTTTTCGACAACTCTTTGAAATCATTCGATTCTTTGCTTACTGAAAACGGTACCAATGATTAATAATCATTATAATCAGTAGTACAAATTAATATTTGAATTTTGATTCTTGTGTTAACTATACCTTCTTCTCTTTTCCTTTTCCCTGACATCGGCTTTATGCGTTTTAATGCTATTTCTTTCTCTCTTTGCTGTCCGTAATAGGTTTGAAATACTCCGCCAGCGCTTTTGGTTTTGCTCGAACGGGTATAATATGCCTCTGCTAGTGTTGATGGAAAAAGTTCAGCAGTGACTGCAGCAAGGTTTGCAAAACGTTCAGGCGATATCCTGAAAGTAACATAAAAAATGCTTGTATGAATATGTATGAATATCAAAAAATTATATATGAATGAATATGAATCTGTAATTAAAGTAATTTAAACAAAATCGAATCTTGGACAAAAACAATTTTTTTTTTACTTTCTTCCAAAATAAAAAAATAAAAGTAATATCAAAAGTTAAAAGAAATATCAACTTAAAATACAAGTAAGTAAGGAAAAGGAAATTGAAATAAAAAATTTTATTTCTTTAAATATGAATTTGGAATTATAATGAAAAATAATGGAATTTAATCTTAACATACTATTAAGTTTTAATAAAAATCAGTAAAATAAAAAAATTCTCATTTAACCATGAAACGTTCCGAATTTCGCTTTTCTTATAGACTAAGAAAAAAAAACTTGAACTTCACTTACCTGGTGAAGACTTAAGCATTAATTGTTAATTCTACGTGCTCTTAAATCATCTTATAGGTCTAAATGAGTAGGGAGATTTTATTTTTTAAAAGGAAACCAAGATAATTTACGTTAATTATCAATTATTTTATTAAGCTTTAAATGTAAATTCAATACAAACAAATTACAATAAATTAAATACAAAAGAAAAAAGAATCAAAACTATAAGAAAAGGTCAGAACCGTTCCGCGGTCCTTTTTAGTGAGAGAAAAAGAAAAGCGCCCTCTACCCCTTCTATCCTAATCCCTTCTGGTACGTCCCTGCTATCCTCGTTCCTCCTCCCGCCGTCCTACTCGCCTCTTCGGCAAGTCTCTCCCCTCCGCTTACCTCTTCGGCAAGGTCCGTCTCCTGGCCCAGTAGCGTACTCGCCTCTTCGGCAAGACCTTTTCCCTTCTCACCTCTTCGGCAAGAGCAAAAATTTTGTTGCCCTTGGTAGGCGTCCAACAAGTGCCCATCCCGTCGCGATCGGCCTCTTATATAGCATCGAAAGAAAAAAAAAGTTGCAGGAAAATTTCCGAAAGTTTCGTGAGCGCCGCCTATCGGAGGCCTCAATCACTATGGCGCCCTCGTGAGGGAAAATCCCCCTCTACCGTTGCGTCTCCTCACGGCTGCCACCTCCACTCGCTCACCGATCCGCCGGTAAAGCAGGTCATCAGTCTTAAACTTAAACTCTAACCTATAAGTTCGCGTTAGTACGGAATCGGTCGTTTCAACCATAAAAAAAAATTGAAAAATACAACACAACTTGAATATATAAAAAACGTCATGTTTAGATAAAAATTCAAATTAAATATTTAAGACTAACAATGAAAAAAGAAGATAAAAAAGAAATTACAATTTACAGCAGGTTCTTCGAAATTCCGCGTTTACAATTAATTTGGCAATTTTATTTTTTGAAAAATACCCCCTTTTTTTCTCGTTTAAAAGCCACTGATAATTGGCTTCATGTTGTTCAAAATCGTAAGCAGCTATTTGAAATTCTCCCTCATAAGTCTGCATTAATATCTGATATGCATAATTAGAATTTCTTGTATTCTGAAAACCTATAAAAAAAATGTAATAGAATTATTAAGGTTATATTAAATCATTTAAAATACTATTCAATTTACCTTAACTTGTATTTTGATTTGTAAGTATATTCTGGAATCCATTCAATAAAGGTTGCGAATCAACGTCAACTAGATTGCAACCGCTATAATTCATAGATCTAAGTGCTGAATTTGAGACATTATTGTTATAAAAATAATGTGCATAAGAATCTTGAGGTTGCGTTGAACTATGTGAGGAAGAAGGAGGTTCTGATAAATCATAATATGTACAGTTGTTTGATGGGTCTTGTGTCACTGGTGTCACTGCATTGTTCAACTCCCAATTGAGAGGTGGATGGAAGCCTGCTAAATTTGAAAATATTAATATATATTTACAAATTTGAATTTAAAATGTTAAGGTAACAAATGAACGAATGAATGAATGCATGCACGAATGAATGAATGATTGAACAACATTAATTAATTAATTTATTTATTTTTATTCCATTTTAATGTATGTAAATTTTTTTTTAACAAATACACATATTCAATGTAATTAAAACAATAGTTAATTCATTATTAAGAGATATTTTATACGTTAAAAGATGAAAGTGTTAGTTATCACAAAACATTCAAAAATGAAAAATGAAAACACTGAAGATTGGGTTAGAAAAACAATGATAAGTTTCGACAATGTTATTGACTGATTATATCAAACCGTTATATGAATTTTTTGGTGAATTAAAAGCATAATGGTGATTCTGCTGAGAATATTGCCTATTCATTTTGTCGCGTCGAAGTCAATTAATCTTATTAGTCATATATAATTCTGTCAAAATATGAATCACAAAATGTTAAATTAGTAGTGAAAATATGATTGTTATTTATGATTATTATTATAGGTCAGATTGAGTTGATGTGATAATGAAATTGGTGAATGATTTAGCAGCATTGCTTATAATTCAAATATAAACATAAACTTTAACAAACAAATTACAAAAAGATATGTATGAAAAGCTACAATGAGGTTATGTTTCTCGTTTATATTTTTGAGAAAGAAAAAAAACTGTTTCAGTAATTCTTATGAAACGTTTAAAAGAAACGTTATACGTCCAGGGCCCTGTTATTAATGAAAAATATTATCAATACAGTAAATTGTATTATTATACTTACTAATTTGTTATTTGTGTTTTTAGCGCGAACTTTTCTGTGATGTTTGATACTCGTGGAAAACATTAGCGTCAGTAGTTGCAGTAACACACACTTTCACATTTCTTACACAGATATCAAAGGGGCGGGGTTTACGCTAATCAGTTGAAAGTACCAAGTGTATTTCAGACTGGTGGTGGCAACCGTTTAACATTTCAATAGAGTAGTGGAAATTGGTCGTATAAAGTGTAATTTTTGAATAGATAATGGTATTCAATATTTATTCTGCAATTTACCGAAATTCAAACTGAAGCAAAGCAAGTAGTATACAATTTGTCAAATATGATATTTAGTCAATTTTTACGACTAAATAACACTACACATTTCCCTCCGTGTGTTTATATTAAAAATAATAAAACAAAATAGTAATACTAGTAATTAAATCTGCAACGATATTTCAAAAAATGCTTTTTACATTATTTAAGATATATGCTAGATCGCTTATATGCAAATGCAGTCCTTCTGTTTTACACAAAATGCCGAAAACTAGATGATATAACCACCTACAATTTAAAACGCTGATTTTTAGCTGCAAAAAATGTTTATGGTGCCGCGTTACAAAGTGAAATGTTATTCAAATTTTAATAAACTTGTTGTTACTTACCAAAACCAACGAACCACCTGACATGTTCAAAAATATTTAAGTACGGCACAAATTGATTTACGATCCTGCGCGCTGATTTTAACTGTTCTGCAAGTTCACTGCTCGTCGCCTCAACATCTCGTGTCTCGTCAAAAACTCTGGACCGTACTAAGTTAATTTCACGTCGCAACACTGTAAAACAAAAATGTAATTTATTATTTACTTTTTAACAAACGTAAGTATTATATTTTTATTTCAAGAAAATGTTCATCAAAATTTATAATCAAAATATTTTTTTAAACCCTCTACGGGGACTGCTGTATCTTGTAGGTGGTGTAGAAGCCTAGCTGAATGTGTAATTCGGTGGCGTCTAATCGGCAACACCGTAAATACAAAGGAATGAGTGAATATGGTTTTACTATGAAGGAGTTTTCTTCCTAATGACAATTAATTGTAGGGACTGCGTCCAAAAGAAACGAGCTATACCAAGGTCGGGTCCACTTACAAGGCTCTGTAGGTAAACCCAGTCTTAATGGCACTGGTGTAAGAAACATTAAGTTTTGACATGAAAATTTGATCATTTAAATATTATGTAAAATGCAACAGAAAATACAAGCACTATGCATGAAATTTCATATGAATAGCGTGCCGAAAGTTTATTATCATCCTTGACATTGTTTCGTACTTGAATGGTTATGAAATGTCACACATAATTATACTGAATTATCTATTGACCTTCAAATATATTCAAGTTCAAACACTGTTTATTCACGTGGCATAAAAAATAACAGATGTTCAGCATTAAAATTTGTAATGTGGCAAAATCAATTGGCCATTAAAACAACTAATCCAGACAGCGACAGAAAGCCGATTAAATAATATGAACATTTTACATAATTTATTCGGCAACAAATATCGAAAACCCTGTCAGGCCCACAATGTGATTAATTTTTTCGACAAAGTTAATTATCAATCTATTTAATAATAATAATTTATTTCTTATTTATTATATTTCTCAAACGATTTTATGTCATACAACATTAATTTCGTACCATCTTAGAAGGCTAATATTATAATCTCAATTTTTTTTGTAATCCACAGTCAAAAATGGATAATAAATTCTGAGTTTTTCTTATTTTATTTTTATAATTGGAAGTTTAATTTATTTAATAATTTGATTTATTCACTTTAAGTCCTTTATGGTTATGCCGACTAAAAAGGGAAAATCCCAAATCCATCCCGAATTCACCTATTAGCAAACCACCTCTCCAACTGTGCAGGTCGGACGATTTTTTTTTTTTTTTTTTTACTTTTGTTATAAAAATCAACTGGCGCCCGTATAACTTTATATTTTATTTATTTACCATCAGTGTTATAGATGGTGAGATAATTTGGTGGGAATTTAAAAGGGATCAAAAATTCCGCGCCACTATTTATACGAAATTTCTTAAACAGTAGTCAAAATTTTAGTTATTTTTTTCATAGTATTTTTAGGAAAAACATTTTATGCCGAAAGTTTTTTGAATCAGGGTGAGTTCAAAAAAATCTCGTGAGAAACACGAGACTGGAAAAAAAAATCCTACAATAATATCTGTGGCAATACTGTTTAAGGCATTTTACCCCAGTGTCATCATATCTCAGAATACATTTTATCTCGTTGTTATTTTATCTCCGTGACATTTTATCTTGATGATTTTTTATTTTAGTGACATTTTATATCGTGTTACATTTTATCTTGGTGACAATTTATTTCGATGACATTATATCTCGGTGACATTTTATCTCGGGTTACATTTTATTTTGGTGCCATTTTATCTCGGTAAAATTTTGTTCTAAGTGAAGACTATTTATTATTAAGTCTTCAAAGAATTAAAAAAGATAGATTCTTGAACTCATTATTCCTTCTTCTCTTCTCTCTCGGTAAAAAGGATTATTTTTAATTTTTTAACTAATATGTATATATTAGGGTGGTCCTTAAAAAGGCGACTTTTGAATTGTAAGGGACGCTCCCCCTAAAAAAGAAATTCATCAGAAATGACGGCTTTTGCGCCTAATTTCATAAAAAAATATTAATATTAACTCGTCCCCCACTCAAGTTGAAGTTTAAATGGAGTTTAACATGGGTTTTGTGCATTTTTAGGTATGGCACGTTGTAAC
>JABFOV010002045.1:0-21653 GCA_022817685.1 Aradophagus sp. ZL-2020 | reverse complement strand
TTTATATATTAATAAAAATTAAACATATAAAAAACAACTCATTATTAACATCTATATATCATTCTAAAATATATTATCAAATTAAATAATATATATTTATTAAAATATTATAAAAAAAAAAAAAAATTATTATTGAATTTTAATTTAATTTTTCCATACTCAAAAGTGAAGTTAATTAATTTTTTTTTTTTTTTTTTTTTTTTTGTGAATATAACGAATTTATTGAAACTGAAACACAAGTAGAAATTTTATGACCCGATTAGGCCCTGATATAAGTGTAACGCACGGCATCGATGTGGCCTTGATTAGGCATTTTTGTCCGACCGAGCCTGAAGAAAAAAAATTGCCTAATCATGGCCACGTCGATACTCTTCATTACACTCTATATCAGGGCCTTATCAGGTTGTAAAATTTCCTTTTGGCAACGTATGACGTTAATATTTTTTATGCTTTTAAGTATTTTAATTATTTTGCGTGACAATTGATACGAACGTATTAAATTTCACGGTAACAAAAAAATAAATAAATAAATGGATAAATTTTTTGATCCTAAATGTTACTGATTACTTAGATTATTTGATTTATATTTTTATTGAACCTCCTTTTTGGGTTGTGCATTATAACGATCATTCATTAACGGTTATTCCAAAAGTGTAGCAGACCATGCATTCGTTGGACACCTTCCATAATTTTTCGGTAAAAATGGTGTATGCAATTTTCAACGCCGATGGCCCGTCCATTTCGAGCAAAGTTTCGGACAATTTCGGGATAATAATATTGATTCTTCTGTGTCTCCAATTCGTGCCAGGACGATAAAGTCCCTCCAATGTTCTCTTTAAGGAACAATGATTCTTAAATTTTATTGTTATTAGTTCAATTCAAGTTTTGAAAATGAACAAATTGAATGCATTTCAAATCGTTTTTGGTGATAGTGGATTTTCTTCAAAGCTGTTTGATTTTATTTTGTAACACAGCAATTTAACAAATTAAGGATCTCGGTTTTTCATAGCGAATCAATAAGATCTTTTTACGGTGAAATAACTTGCGGAATTGTTTGAGATATTGAACTTGTACGTTTAAATATATATATATATATATATATATATATATATATATATATATATATATATGTGTGTGTATATAGATTTACTTCAGTGCGGCGAAATATTTAAACCATCATCAATAACGGATTAAAGTTCATTGATGATCCTTAATTAGATTAATTTATTAGCTAAACGCAAAATGAATCCTGGATTAAAACTTGTTTCAAACGGGAAACTGATCAACGTTGAAAACAAATTACTGTTTGGTTGAGAGTATTAACCTATCTTTAACAATATCTTAACTTTTCGAAATATTTAAAAATAATATTCCGGGATAAGTCTTTTATGCGAAATAAAATTATAGAAAACTGATTTAAGTTAAAAAATTTCTCTTAAAATATTTCAAGATTAATTTCAGGTAATAAGTAACGTTTATTTTTATTTCAATTTCATCCGATTTCCTTCAACAAGATTTTCGGAGAATGAAAAAGGATCAAAATTGAAACGTCAATATGTGAAGCAAGCTAGAATGCAGTCGCGCAGAATCTGAAAGCAATTTTTTTTCAATAGAAATATTTACTTTTGAAAAAAAAAAACAAATAAACAAAAAAATTTATCAATACTTTATATTATCGTATTAAACTGAAACCTTTTCGACTTAATTATGAATTAATTCACTAAATATCATAATTAAGGTTTCCTTCTTCTTCAATAGACGTATTTCATAGTTTGTCTTATTCAAATTAGTGAATAATTTCTATGTGGAATTGCGAGATCTATTACTGATAAGCTCAACTTCGAAAGTAAAGTTTTACTTCAGATCATTCCCGCTCTGATATGAAAACAGTTCCTTTCGAATTTTACGAAGTTTCAGAAGACATACGAAAATTAGTATAATGAATAGGAATGTGACTATTTCAAAACGCATCTTTTTATCTTCGAGCGACTTTCTCATGTGTGTTAATAAAATTGGAAAACGGATTTTAAAAATTGATGTATATATTTTTATAGACGTTCAAAATGTTAATTACACGCAAAAAATTTAAATTGCATTACTTTGATTAAAAACATTTGTTTTCGTTCATATCTTTCTTTTAGTTCTCATTTAAGTTTGACGTTGCTTAAGAATAATAATCTATTCATAACAGTTGCATATACATTTAAATTATTCAAAATAATGTAAGAATGACTTAGTAAATTGAACAATGCATTAATTAAAGTAATTTGATAATTTAACAAACTTGAATTCAACATGCATAATTTAGTGGTAACGCGACATCTGTTTCGAATGTTCTAATTATTGTAAGCGCAATAACACATTAATCAACATTAAAAATACTCCGAACACCGAATTCGAGTCGGCGAATTCGTTTCGCGAAGTTTAGACGGGGTGATTGAAAAATACGTATCCTCCAGATGATGATGGCGTTAGTGACATCGCGCGCGTCATGCGTGATTTGCGGTCTGAAGTCGGGCAATTTCGTTGGCAACAAGTTTCGATAATGCGCAAAATATATTTGTCACCGTGCCGGCGGAGTTATTCCGATGTAAATATGTCGCGAGGAAAATAAATATCAGTGATTGGTTTTTCGGCGCGGCAACGTGCCGCGGTATTCAAGCAATTTCACAAGTTTGATCCCTCGTGTAAACGCTTCAACATTATCGCACGCATTTTCGCCGTCAACTTTCGTAGGACGTGGAGTTGGACTTGGCGGGAAATGCAATTTTTGTGGGATGAAATTGCTGGATGCACGGCTCCCGCGCTCAGATATGAAGTACAGAAAAGCGGCGGGGAACAGTCCAAGTCGCAATTGCCGTCAGGGAAAAGTCCTCGGAGAAATAAGAATAGAACTCGTTGAGAAATTCATTCAGAAAGCTTGTGTATATTACCCACACCAGCAACGCCGCGGAGGATTTTCCTTGTTTCCAACGAAAGTCAGCTGGAAATTCGTTTTATTCGTCTAAATATATTGACATGCTTTCTTACGGAGCGAAAAGTCCCCGGCCGCAGGAAATATTGCCCACCGCTGGCCATAATTTACACGCGCTATATTTCTCAATTCACTGATTTCGCGGGCAGAAGTCGAACGCGCTGTAAAATCGAGTGTTTAATTAACGAGACACGATGTAAACTATTGATTGCGCTAACTTTATAAGGGTTCTTATGTTTTGCCGTATTTCATTGGCGTGGAGTTTAATTACAAAGTTTTGTAATAAAAATGAAAACAAATTGAACGTTATGTTATAACAATTTTTGAAATCAAGTCTAGTAATTTTGTTACTTCGGTATGATATATTTTTTTTATAATAAATATAAAAAAGTCTGCAAGATTATATTTACTTTTGTTTAAAATTAATTTAAATTAATTGCAAAATACGTTAAAAGCACTCTCGGATGGTACTAGTTTCATCTTTTTTTTCATTTAATTTAACAAAGTTTTGATGCATAAAACATGGTACACTTTTGTCTTTAGTTTTTAAAATACTTTTGATTAGAGTAATTTTTTAATATGCCTCAATTTTCTTGATTTTAGGTGGAAGAAAATGGTCTTAAAGTGCTGTATTACGTACTCGGAGAGCAGGTTTGTATTGAATGTATTACATATATATGACAATACTACAATTTCTCAAAATGTAATATATGCATAACATTCATGTTGAATACACATACTCAAGAGAGCATTCGCATCATGATTGTTAATCTAACGTTGAATCAACGTAAAAAAGAATAAATGACATTTAAAATGACATTTACAACGTAACATGCACTTACTTAACTATTGATAATTTTTTTGTTAGAGTAACGCGAAAAGCGAACAAATTGGAACGCTGTTACTCATCCGCAATTACAGACGACGCGTACTTTTCTAACTAACGAGAATTAGAATTGATTTGTATAATAACTGGAGCAGCCATGACAAACGCTTGCGAGGCGTTGAATTGAAATGTGAAATTTCGTTTTCAAATCAATTCATTATTCCTTTGTTCGTTATGAATAATTTAGATGCGATCAAGATAATAGCATCAATTATTGACAATTATGCTGACTGCGCATTCATTAGTATTTGTTACTTCCACGCTCATCCACCGTACGATCCTGAGCCAATTCTAAATTCGTTTTCTTCGCTTATTGCTATTTAACACGTATATTAAAGTGATTCTTGCGTCCAATTTTCGTGTGTTGACTACAACGGTGCTACGATTTTTCTATTTTATACACTGAGAAAAATAAATATTCATACAGACAATCCGGGAAGTCAATCTAGATAGTCATAAAAACCGATAATTAATAGATTATCCAGATTGTTGATATTGATATATTCTATAACCTTGCATTAATTATCGGGATATTCGTATTAATTACTTAGATTATTTATTAGCATTTTTTTTTAGATTTTTAACTTCCTGTCTAACTACAAAAATTTTATATTAATTTCAGATTTTCAAATTGACTATACTCTTCCAACTATCTGGTTTTTTTTTTCTTTTTTTCTATAAGTAAAAAAATATTGTGTTTAAAATTGTCACAATTTATCGAGGCTAGATGATATCGATTAAAATGTTTATAATACAACAATACTACTATTTACTATTAATCACAAATTTATCAGGAAAATTGAATCTCTCGGTTATTTAGAATCTTTTTTAATTAAACGAACTTCTCTTAGTCGAATCTTTACTAATACATAAAAATGAAAATATGTTTGTTTGTTTGTTTATTTATTTATTTGTTACTATTGAATATTTTTGAATAATTGAATATTTTTGTATGGTAAGCACCAGCACTCTGACTAACAACTAAAGTCGAAGAATCACTTTACCTTACCATTTACCGCGCAAACTCGCGATCACCGAGGCGTCAATAATTTCCGCAAATCTTGAACAACTAACACGCAGGAGTTGATTTTCGGCGGAATAATGAGGATTCCAGTCGGGTCGTTCGATTGGATGGCAAAGACAATGCGCGCTAGCGACCTGCCGTCGTTTCTTATGCCTCCCGCCATTGACAAAATAACGAGCGCAATCGGAAGAAAGCGCGCGAAAAAGAAGAGAAAGGGCCGTGCGCACGGCGGCGAATGCGACGTATTTTGCGGATAAATTTAGCACGGTCACCGGCGGCCGGGCTGTTTTAATGGCGGAATAAACTGCAGAGAGTGCGCCATGTGCGGCCCCGGTGTTTATTCGACTCTACGCAAATAGATTACATTCCGCGGGCCGGGCACGCGTGCGCCGCGCCAACGTCTATTGAATTTGATATCCCAAGGATATGACGCGCAATTACCGCGCGGCAATAAAATGCGTTCGAGTGCCCTTGCGTACAACTTTGTTTGCCTTTATTGCAAATTGAACAGTTTCATAAATATCAATGGATTCTTTTTACAAGCAAGTGAACCGTATTGTGCTTTCTAATATAGACCAAATCATTCGGTCATTTATTATGACTCTTGATTAAATTAAATACGGTAATTTTCGTAGCGAATTATCTGAAATATGGAACTGCACTGAGAACACGCGCGGAAAAAATCAATCTGACAATGATCTGGTAATGATCTGGCAAGGAGTCTGGCCTAGACTAATTGCCTGACAGAATCAGTCTGGCATTAGTCTGGCATCTGTATGGCAGTTGTCTGGCAACATATTTGGCGAAAGTCTGGATTTGTTCCGTGAGCCGTACTACTGAAATATGATCATTTTTTAAATAAACAAATATTTGATTAACAAATTTTTCAACGATTATTAATTTCATGCTATTTAGGCCGTTACATATACTTACAGGAGCCTATATATATAAACATATATAATATCTACGCAATGGCCTTAAGAGCGTAATATTATTAATAAATAAAAAACTTAATAATTAAATATTTATTTATTTAAAAAACAATCATCTTTCTGTAGTACGGCTCGCGGAACAAATCTAGACTATTGCCGGACTCGTAACCAGACAACTGCCATAGAGATGCCAGACTAATGCCAGACTTATTCCGTCAGGCAATTAATCTGGGCCAGACTCTTTGCCAGATCATTGCCAGACTGCAGATGAAAATGATTACGTGTAAACATCAAAATAATAACATAATAATAATATTATTTAACAAAATTAGCTTTTCGGTCAGACGTGAAAAGTTAAAAGTTTTGAAGTGAAATACATTATTCTGAAGCTAACGCTGTTTCGTCAACATTATTGGTATTTTGAGCGAAACAGAACATTTTTATTAGTGTAAAATAAATTCATTATATATTCCTGCGGTTATTTTTTAATTGAGAAATTTTATGCAAAATAATGTCTTTATACGTCACAGCTTGAAACAACAACGGCTTGAAAATGGGTCGAAATACAATATCAACTTGACCGCTTTTATAAGCGTGAAAAATAAATTTTCGGAAGATAAAAAAGCGTATTTTGAGGAAGAAAAAGCAGGTGTTTACGCATTTCACAATGTTTGCTCGCCAGAACGGTTAGTTTCTATAAAAGTCAACATTAACGTTTTGTTTTGTTGCGGCCAACAATCAAATTGAAATTTTAATTATCTACTTTACCACTGGTTTAATAAAATCGAACGTGCCCTCACGACCTTAATTTAATCGAGACACGTAGCTAAATCATTGGACAAGCACAACTTTTGTTCTTCCGCATATTCCTGTTGACGGACTTCTTTTTGATATTTTTCCAACTTTATACGAGCTGTAAAACCTTCTTTCTTAACGCGAAACGTTTCTTCACGCAATATTTCAATCATATATCAAATTTTGACGTCGCTGTTTCCCCGCTTTCGTGTAATCTTTATTCATCCACGTGTTATCGAACATATAAGTATAATAAGTCGTTTAAAAGACGCGGAAAAATATACGGTTATACACGATATATCAAAAGCGTCTTATAGCAAATTATTTACAAGGCGCGATATTCAAATCAAGATGATCCGTCAATTTAAAAGTGGAAAAAGATGATACGGGATTTTAAATGGAATTGCGCGTAAACAAATATAAAAAGATAAGAAAAGAAAAATGACAGAGGTTTATTGAGTTTATTAGTTGCGCTAGTCAAATGCTGTGGCGAAATTTCGATTATAATAATATCAACGAGGTATTATCTTAAATAGTAATTACCATGCAAACACCGTTTACTCTTCCTCTCTGATGACTCGCGGTTATTCTTTTCAATTTTCAGAGCTGCTTTACGAATAATTAGATGGCGCAACAGATAATAAGGCAGACTCGTGAAGTTTTAAGCGAACAGATATTTCATTCCATTGACAAAGTCAATTAGTGAATGTTCCACTTATATTTACAGTAATAGAGTAAATTGAAAACGTTGTTACTGTACGAACATGTATACATTAACAACAGTGTATAAAACAATTCCTGTGATGTAGAGAAAGTTATCAACGGTTTTCGGGAATCAATTAAAGCAGTTCAAAATACAGGGCAATAATGTACTGTTAAAAACCCAGAGTTTCGGAAGTGCAATTTTCAACTTAATAACGGATGTCCAGCAAATCCACACTTTAAGCGAGCTCTCTATCGAGAATGACGATGAAAGAGTAACATCGGAGTTCGAGTTTGAGATTTCAGTGTTACAAAGTAATTATTTAACGAAACTATTTGAAAACTCATTAAGAGATGTGACGTTTTAGGGTTTAGAAGGAAGTGGAAATTT
Source organism: Aradophagus sp. ZL-2020 (assembly GCA_022817685.1). Taxonomy (NCBI): domain Eukaryota; kingdom Metazoa; phylum Arthropoda; class Insecta; order Hymenoptera; family Scelionidae; genus Aradophagus; species Aradophagus sp. ZL-2020. The sequence continues at coordinate 13,949 of JABFOV010002045.1, read as the reverse complement.
AAAGGTTATGATATGATATAATAATATTTGATTTTTGTATTAATAATGCATTCATTTTTTGTTTCGCAATGACGATTTTCGATATGAATTAAACTGATGTATATAATACATAAACAAATTTACGAAACAATTATGGAATAAACAGAAGCCGGGTCCATGTGATACAGCGCATGCGCGTTGCAAGATTTCCTCCTTGCGGTATAAGTTTCTCGTACTCCTAATATGATACTTACATCTATGCATCAATGAACATTGACACTGTTATTGAATGAAATCTTGTACCGTGAAACGTTACACTTTACACTTTCCACCGAACTCTGAGCATTTTTAACAGTGTGATAATATTATCGTTTCTAATTGATTTTTAGTAATATTATATCATTTTTGTATGAATATGTTTTGCTGTTTGCTTTCCGGGAAAAAAGAAAAATTATTTGGTCTATACTGTCTTAGTTTTTCATTTATTAATAAGAAATTAATCAGTATATCATACAATAATTCATATAATTTATAGCATTCAATAAAACGTATAATAAAGCGCATTTAATAATTCAACGATCTCGAGACATTCGTGAATTTTTTGTTCGTCAATTATTTTATCTTAGATTTATACGGATGTAATAATTTTAGTTGTATCACATTCCATTTTAGAATGCCACTCGCAAATACACACACGCGGAAAAAATATTTGTGTGAATTACACAAGTTCTCAATATATTGATCATACAATCTGACGTATTTGTAATATTCAAAGATATTTTTGTTATCAACACAACACCAACATGTGAAAATCCTATGCTACTTTCTGTTTCCAACCATACGCACATGCGTATAAAGACGGTTCCTGTAATTCACTCAGGTTAGAATGGGATTTTCACATTTTAAAATGTCTGAACAATTCCGGGAAACGCAGAGAGGTGCATATCACAAGCGCATATGTAAATTACACTCAAACATTTTTTCCGTGTATCTTTTTTTGCAATAAATACCATCGATATATTTAACGTTGCTTGATTAAACATGTATTACATTTATTATTGAACAATACATATTATTCATATCCAATAATTAATAAACAAAAAAGGATATATTAAATATCAATAATTAAACATATGGAGTAAATTAATGTATGCAAAAAAACATTGTAATTTTGCGGTGAGGGGAATGGATAAAATACGTATTTATTTGCAAAGGAGATAAGTATTTTAAATATTTATTAAAGCAGTAAATTGTTTGCATTAATTTATTGGGTTATGATTTATACGCAAACAATTGTAAACCTGCAGCTCTCTAGCGGGAAGTTGGGGGATGGAGGGGGGGGGGGGCAAAGCTCCTCTAGAAATTCATGTAAATATGATGAATACATTTAATGCTTAAATGTAAAATTTCATATTGCAGACAAAAGCGTTTTCAAATATTATTTGCACGTATCAGTGGCAAACAATGAAAGAGTCGAACAATCCGGATTCTAAAGAATACGAGACAAATCTACCCCTAAAAATTTTTTGCTAAACAAAGCCCAACAATTTATCCGCATATTTCCGGGAAAAAAGCCGACCGATCGTAATGTCTTCTTTCGCTGTTTCCGCACACAATATTCTTGCGCACAAGTGGATGTAAAAAGGAGTAAATTGCTGTATCGTTTTAACTTTATAATAACAGGCGAAATTCGCTAGCAGTGCGTTGCTAAAAATAGAGATGGGGGTAGAAAAAAGGGTCCGCCGCCGGTTTTTTTCTCCAGACTCGCAGAATACAAATAGTATGCAATTGCGTTACCGCGCTTGTAGCCAAACGAAATATCGTCTCGTAAATTTTCCCCGGCGTAACCCAGGAAAGAATATCGAAGCCGCGTTCGGCTGACAGAGTTCATCGGTGTACATTAACCTGCGCGCGTGTCGCTGTGCATAAACATTTTAATTTCACGAAGCAATTGAAAAAAACTCGCTCGGAAATCCAACGCAACGCTCAATTGTCCCGTGCGCGCGGTGGATTAAAAAAAAACGTCACCTCTTTTTCTTTTTTGTCCTTTTTTTATTATTTACATTTTTCTTTTTGCCCCCCCCCCCTCCCCCATTCTTCCGTACCACTGATTCGTAATTCCTTCGATAACTAAGTTTAACGCTGGTCTCGACGCTCAAATGCCAAGCTTGTTGACTGATGCTTTTATACGACTTGGAATTCTTCGTACGTCCTACATTTCTGAATTGATTTTTATGAATTTAACGAGTTGAACTAAGTGTAAGCAATGCGCTTGGATGGCACGCAACAAGCACTCCTTTCGGTAAGAAATCAACGCTCTCAGTGAATTACGCACGCGTCATTCCTGCAATACAGTGGATTACGATGTAAAGCATTTTTTTTTCAGTTTTAAGTGAAAAAATAAGGCACGCGAGAAAAATGTTTACATGTGGTTCACGTGATAAACACTAAGTCAAATTTTCACCTCAACATTTTGAATTTTGAATTGATGAAAAATTAATGCTGGGTCCACGTGTTTAGAACAGCGTTTATATTGATATTGGTTTTTTGGAATTAAATCAATTGATAGATATATCGATACATGATTCACGTGTTGATAACGTGACATTAAATACTTCAAACTCAAAATTAGGAACTAACATTAAAAAAAAAAAAAAAGAAAATAAATAAATAATGAATGAGTGTATGTACTTTTTCATAAAACATAAATAGTTTACACATAGAAGAAATGCGCGTTAATCAAAGCAAGAAAACAAAAACAAAATAAAAGTGAATAAGAAAGGAAAAAATCGTCCCTTGAGTACCATAAGAGGATAAGGTGTTAAAATTTATTCTGGCTAATCTCGGACTTTTAAAAAAAAGTAATAACGTATTATCATTTTGATATGTTCTTTTGATTGCCAAGTTAAAATGCGGTCTTATAATTTTTTCCTCATTCTTGGTTTTTAATCGTAAAATTCGAATATCTTAATTTTAAAATGTATAATGTAAATTAATGTTCAAATCTTTACGTTCCATATTGAAGTTACGAATTGATTTAACGCTGATTAAATGTTGTTGATTAATTAATTAATGATCAAAATTATCTTCCGAAGATTCTACATCGAAATAACTCTCTCCATAACACGGAAAAAAGTAAGAATGCATAACCAGAATATATTCCGGATATTACGGTCATATCATACATGTATTTCAATTAAATCAATAATACTCTTTTCCGCGAATTTGAATATTACTTCGTATAATGAAAATGCATTCTTTTGTTTTCATAGTTTTATTTTCTATATACGGTGTAAAATAACTTTCAGTTCAACTCATTCGCACAATTTGTCGTGAACCTTTCACGTTCGCTCGGTAAGAAGTCTGGTATTAGGGTACCGACTTTCAGCTATGTATCCGTTGATGCATTTCCGTCGATAGAAGAAGCATGAAGTGCTCGCGTTAAAGAACTTGCGGCATATAGCAATAACGATTGGCACTTTATGTGTGATAGAAAAGTGCATTCGATGGTCTAATGCACCATTCGAAGGAAAAACGTATTAAACAAAATTATTCCACCTTTTGCTAATTACTTTTATTACGTTCATTTATTTTTGTTTTATTGTGCACTTATTATACATTGTGTACTTTTGAATGAACACAATCAATATTTAAAAAACTTTTACAATTTCAAATAACAATTTTATACCGCACGGTTAACGGCAAAATTTAACTTTTAAAATCCTTCGTGCTATTGTTTCCTTTTCTTTTCATTCCCCGCTATTGACACATGCCGAGCTGAGGCAAAGTAAGTGCTATCGGTTTTCCTCAAATATTTGGTTCCAGCGAAATCCCAAATTTTGTACCTGTTTCTCCGTTTTATATGAAGTCCAACTCGCAATAGAAGTATTATACTGGACTAATCCGACGTGTATTTGTTTAAAAGACAGCGAAAATCTATTTATTTGACCAACTCTACTTAGGGTCGTCAAATATTCTTCTATGCTTTTAATTCGTAAAAATATAAAGAATAGCGTTTTTAATACAAATTATCATATAACCCATTATAATAACGTTTCCCACCAACAAAAAAAAAAATTACATCCGGCTCAAACATTTTTTAAACGTCTAAATTATGGTAAAATGCTCGTTTCTACAGTGAATACATGACTTAAATACGGTCAGAATAAATATTTTAATAACATCATTTCGTACCGAACGTTTAATCGTACCAAGTATAAAAAACTGCCGCAGGTTTATCTGAAAACGCAGACGTAATTTATAAAGCGATTACGTTGGAAAAGTTGCGCAGTTTTGAAATTTCATTTGCAAATATGAATATTTCGATGTCGCGAATATTTCGCTTTTTTAAGGAAATATTTTCAACGGGAAATCAACCGGGAATCATTTGCCGAAATCATTAGCTTCGCCGTGCCGACGTAACAACAATAAAACTATTGTTGCGGCCGGAAACGAGAGTCTCCTGGTGATTCCAATTATGACCGAATGTCTCTCGCAGCTTCGTCCAATTAAGAAAAACTAATTTCGACGGCGCGATCGAACGCACGTCCTCGCTGTTATCCCGCGCTTCTTTTTTTTTCCTCTTCCCCCGCTGGCCATTGAAATCCGCGTTGTAATCCTTGCGAGCGCGCGGATAAATTTAATTTAGCGGTTATCTCATTATCCGGAAACGGCTAATCGTTTAACGCACCGAACGATACGGAACTTGGGTACCATCGCCGCGGATTTGTACATTATTACATTTGAAATCCGCGCGCGGACATTCGTACAATTATACCCCACGGCCGTTTGGCCGGCGACAGTTTTTCGATAAAGCGCCGTGTAAACATCCGCCATGCAAATTTCATCTTTTTCGAAAAATCAATTACGGCGTAACGAATTTTAGTAGGCGCCGCTGTAAACACTCTTAAAGTACAATTTGGAGTTCCCATTTTTTGCCGTTCGCGTCGTTTTGCAAGTTTTCGCGCGATTTATGAATGCAAAAGATAGATGCGTTCTGGCTTGTGCTTATAAGAGCGGAAGAATTTTGAAAGTTGGAAAAAAAATTGTAAAATGCATATTGAAAATTCAGAATTCAGCCAACGATACTGCTGTACAGCGAATCTAAAACAAACTAATTGGTCAATATTTCAAATTGAATTACGGTTCAACGATGCGCATACTTTGAAGACTTTTCATACCATGTAACCGCAATCTATTGGATTCTCATTTGCGCTTACTGTTCGAACTGTGCCTCCCGAAATCGATGGTCGACGAAGATTGTGATGTAAATAGAATTTCCAACGCCGAGTCGTCTCGTAATTACTCGTAACTCAATGGCCGACTCTCGTACGGAAGAAGAAAGAAAGAAAGTCGAGTTTGTTTCAAGTGCGCGCGTTACAGCGGGGGCCGAGAATTGCCGGGGATTCTTCGCCTCTATTTCAAAACAGAAAGGATCACTTAACGTCCTTTGAAATTATTTTGCATGCCGAACTTTTTGTCCGGCTCTTCTTGCACAAAGCCAGACGCTCATTTACACATTTCCACGGCCGCGCATGACAATTTATTTACCTCGCCTTTACGTTCATATTGTGTTTGCGAATTAACTCAAAAATAGTTGGTTTCTTTGTTTCGCGAATTATGCGCTCGGCGATCAGCAAAAGCATTTCGGTCTTGCCCGAAACACTCCTAAAAGAATTGCTGTAAGTAAAATGTTCTTGAAAAAAGTTGAATCCTGTGAAATATCATTTTGGAAAATATAAAGAACCCGCCTGCGGCAGTGGTATTTTATATTATGAAATAATATATTTATTAGCAATTGAAAGTTATTTATAGTGAGTGATTGGCTGAAAATTCAATGAATGTTTGGTTATCGTAAAATATTTAAATTAACTATCGAAGATAGTTATAAGAACCACATCGATTACTCTAGTAACTATCTATTTCTCTCACTTTATAAGTAAACTATCATCGCACAGGCTAGAAGCAAGAGAAAATATTCCAAAGAATACTATCGAAAAATTACTTATTGTAAGTTGCTTCAATTTCCCATAAAGTGATAGTATCTTATGATAAAATAAATCCAGTAACGGTAACAAGATTCTTCGTACGACGTGCGATTATATTGTTGTCTATTCCAAGTTTTCTATTTCAGCTGAATCATTTTTAATATCGCACCGGGGAAAATCGTAAAGTCGACTGATTTCGCCGAGTGTTCAACAAACGGAATTCAGTTTTGAGCAAAAAGGCAAAGTCGCTTCGGCGGATTTTCTTTCGTGAAATGTATTGTACCGTCGCTCGGGCGACTCGGGCGAAGAGTCTGAAATTCCGGCGATTGGTTTGGTAGATTTTCAATCCCGCGAGAATTACAGGACGAAAAGTCGCGACACTCGCGCGGTCATCTGAAACACCAACATACGTTTATTTCCGTACATTGCCGTGACTATTAGCACCATTATCCCGCCGTAAACGATGATATATCAGTGGCATAATGTCGCTAATGCGCAAACAAATATTTTCATGCTGCTTATCATATTATGCCGCTGATTTATATGCTCGCAATTATACAATTTTTATCGCAACAAGTCATGCTCCGGACTCCCATAAATTTGATTCCACGGGGTTGTCGGGGTAGTTTTTTCTCTCTCCCCTTTTTTCCCTTTTTTCGTCCGAATCCGAAAAACGAGATTTCCCTCCGTTTCATCAATAGTTCAATGAATCCTCGTCTCGGCGAATGCGAGGGCATTTTCACGGCTGACGAATGGCGATACATCGATCCCGCGTCCTAAACGGTTTCCATTGTAATTTTCCATGGAGGGATCCGCGTCTAATTGTGACTCCGCACGGTCCGCTGTTCCGGGTTTTGTTTGAGTTCGCGTCGTATTTGATTGGAAAATTTTTTTTCCGGTATTAGAATTTGCGACTACGGTTATGGCCGGAATAAATTTCATTCGCAGCATCGTGACTTTGACAGTGCCCCGTGGATTTTTTCCCTCTATATTACACGCTGTTCTGTTATTACAAAAGATTTGACGATAACGTTGATTCAAGTGCAAGCGTCGAGGACTTTGAATAGGTTTATTTGAACGGTAATACACTGAACAAAATTATATACATACGCATTCGTGAGTAATAATGTTGAATTGAAAAAAAGGAACAATTTTGACTTATTTCGCAATTTCGATCTCAATTATTTTTCTTTTATTTAAAAAGTTGTTTCTGTTGCATTTACAAAATATTTGAAATTTAATATTTACTTTTAATTAAAAATCGCTTGCCGCGGAAAAAAAATCTTTTTTAATTAACCCAAATCAAGCAAATGCTTTGAAATGATGAAAAATCAAACAGCAAATCATTGGATTGATTACTTATCAATCGCTAACTTCAACGAAAATTTTCAAATATCGATTTCGCAATAAGTACGGCGTAAATAAAAACTTGACGTAAATGAAATATTTAATTAACTCTATCTTGCCCCTTTCAAATGAATTATTCAACCGAAGTTGAATAAAAAATCTCAAATCCTACATTCGATTAAATGATGACCTCGAAGCCGCGAACTTTAAACCGAAATAAATACCGTTTCGATGTGGTTGACTCGAATCGAAATCTAAAATGCAAAGCGATTTCCCACTCTAAATGTTAACACAAATTACCGACTTACCAATTACTTATTTTTATCTTTTATTCGGAGCGACGGAAAGTTATTAAATGTATACATATATATGTTATATATACATAAAATAAAAAGTAAAAAATAAAAGTATTTAAATGCCCGTATATGTACGTCAAGTCGTGCCTTTTATACAAAAGCGCGCCTCTACAACGCCCATTTTCATTAAAGCTCAAGCAAAAGGGAAATTCCTCAATCAAATAACGCATAACTGTCACTGCGGAACGTTCGTTCACTACTTGCGATGCATTTGGCGAAATTCTTCGCGATTCGCGTCTTCCGTATAAACTGCTTTTTCTGTCGGTTAATCCCCCCCCCCCTCCTCTTAACGTGGACGATCCCCCGAAATCCCGGGAGTGAGTTACTCATAACTACCCCGCGCAGGGCGGAATCTCATTCCCGGACCCGAAGCCCATCTATTTCTTCAATGCCCGCTCCCTCAAGTCTTTCGATTTCCATATTCAAATGCCCGCTGTTTAACCCTCTTTCGCCGTCCCGAGGCCATTAGTGCATTTCATTTCGTATTTATTTCGATTTTACAATTACGACGGTTACGGACTTTTTACCTTCCCCTTCCATCCCCGGACCCTCAACATTTGCAATTAAGAGTTTACAAAGTATTTGGTTATTGAGTTATTTGCCAGTTAACCCGGGCCTTGATTAACGAAACACTGGCAATTAATTTGCCGGCGATGTAATCAGCGTGGCAACTATTTCACAAGCGGCAAGAATTTCTTTAAGAATTAAAATATGATTAACCGGAACTTTGTTCTCCAAGTGAAATTGGAATAAGGGGGGGAGGGGGGAGGAGGACAGTGGCGTTCCGCGTAGCTCGGTCGGACGCGATCGGGCAAAGGCATCGAAGTTGTTTGGTAATGAAAATAAACGAACAATTTTCCATTGAGCCGCGCGCTTAATATGCGGAAAGGAATTCAAAGTACAAAGTTATTATTTTCGAATCCCCCGGTGGCCGTGACGCTAACAAGTCGTTGGACTGCGTTTCGCTTGTGTTTGTTTATGTTGAATGATATCGCGTTAAATATTTTATTGGCACAGCAGTGTTTGGCGAACAACGGGCAATCGAATAAAAAAGTAAAGTCATTATTGATAACGCTACCAAAGCGGGACATTTTTACTCAACCATATTAATTAATTTAATGATCGAAATTCACTTTATGAAATAAAGTGCCTGTAGCGGCAAAAAATTTTTAGCTTGATTTTCTGTAAATTCAAAAGTACTGAACATGAAAAGAAATTATTTAAAATAAAAAATCGCAAGTTTGAATGTGTAGCTGGTAATAAAATAATTACAAAAAATGACGTTTTCGCAATAGAAAAATAAAGTCGAATATTGATAATGACAACACTGCAAAAATAAGTGTTTTATTTTGAGAAATTTTTGGTGATTCAGACACTTTGGTCGAGACATTTTAGGTCTCGAACCTAAAAAATGTCTGAAAATGAGACAACAGTTGTATTTGTAGTGAATGTTGTGGACTTTACTGTGATCATTACTTATTTCAATTCAGTTCGATTTTACAACAATCCAGTTTTTCAAATAAACATTGACAAAAATGTTATAGGAGAAATGGTTATACATTGGAAATATACCCAAAGCTTTTCGGTCCCTGTAAAGCGTCGATGTAATTTCATAGCGCAACGCGATGCAGCGTTGCATTTTTGCGAATTTCCGCGGCGAAGAGCATCGGAATTATTGCATTTATTTCAAGTCGCCGTAATTTCTCAACCATTTGGAAGCGTTGTTCTTGCTTTCGCGCCAAGATGCAAGGAATATGGATATCGAATGGATCGCGCGGTAATAAACATATCGGCGCGCCATGGCGCGGAATCCGAATGGCCGAGTTTGCGTTTATTTTATACATTTCCAACGCTTGGAAGGAAACGTTAAATAAATATCAGTCGAACGGTTTGTAACTGATGCTGATTTAACGTCATTGTTTGCACGCTGGCTCAACATTGCAGATACGATATCACTATTTAGGTATTTGATACATTGACCTGATTAAAATGCAACTGCCCCCTCCCCCTCTTACGGTTTACCGTTCGAATGATTGAACATTTTCGACGTATCGAGTGTTAAGTACGCAGCCGGATGATCTATGCGTTTTAACATTAATGCATGGACTCGCGTGCGTTTTATTTATAAACGCCGGCTCGTGTGCGCCGGGCTTAAATTTAAAGGATTTAATAATCAGTCGCGCGAGCATAAACGCAGCCGGAATATAATTCGAAGCGGCAAAATATGCGTTAGATAAAGCAGCGATTATGCCATGTGACATGCGTTGTACACGCCGGAGTTTAATGACTGGCCAATATCATGGCGTCCTTCGCAAATCGCAGGAAACGTGCGAAATTGATTGCCCATATCGGTCCGTCGTTCCGTCAAAACAGCTCCGAAAGTAAGTCGGCCGTGGATTCGGATCGTTAGCATTTCGATTTAGTTTAAATCAATTAGCGAATTTCTTTCCGTCTAAGTGGCGCAAATTATTATCCTCGACTTTCACCCTGCCGCGTAAGCTCATGTATGGTCGTCCCATTTCAATCATTGCCCCTGAAATATTGACGAGCGCATTTTGTCTGTTTACACGCCAATACTTTATCGCCGTTTCCTGCCTCCCTTATCCTCTCATTAGTATTAAAGCGTACAATTTTGAGGGAATAGATTGTTGGCGAGGGGAACAATTTTGGGCGAGTAACGTGTAAAGTTAATGAAATGGGGAGAAGGGAAAAGGGAAGTTTATTTACGTTTTCCTGTTATTTTTTAATAACGTTGCCGTATAATTCATTTTTAAATAGTTCATTGAATGCGAATATAAAGATTTGTGAGTCAGTATCCATTTTTTTGTTTAATGGTAATAAAAGATATTCAATAACATTAGAAATTTTTGAATATTAATAATAGACATTACTACCTGAATGTGAAAATATTTTACTTAAATGGTAAAACCTGTACACTTTTATTTTTTACAAGGAACACTTAAAAAATTAATTAAATACACGAGAAAATTAACAATTAAATATCTTTTTGTTTCCTTCTGACGTATAACGTAATTAAGCAACTTTTTGTCTCGGCATTTTGTCGCGCGGACCGACATACTTCGTAACGACAACAAACTACGTTGATTTACAGGCGTTTTCCGAATACGGCCGTCTTTAAAATAAAGCATGCATAAATCATAAAGACGTGAGATGTTGAAAATGTAATTAGGTGTACATAATAGAAAAGAATTTCGCACGTTTTATGCGGCGTTTGAAAAGTAGTAAAAAATTGCTTTGGAAATGAGCAAACATTTTTCCCGTATATGCCGTTGGCAATATTAATCGCGCGCCTGCCTAAAACAACACAGCCGAAATTAAGTTTTCATAATTACGTGAGAAATGTGTGCACAGTATCTTTACATAATTGTCACTGCTGAATCTTAAAATTTTTAGGTAGCAAACTTTTTCGCTTCGAAAAACAAACGCTCCGTTTCTCCCGCCTCCCCTCCACGAAAAACCGGGTTATCGAATGCAACGCGAAGTCCAGGAACTGTCCGCGAAAATTTGAATTAACCGATTGTATAACAAGACTGCTATAGACGCATGATATTTCGCCCGACGAAATCGATGGCCACTGTCATTTAACAAGAGCCGAAAGCGTCAATTGCAAGCGGTATGTTTATATGGAAAGTATCCAGTGAGAGTCGTAATCCTGAAAATGGAAAAGTTACACAAACGCAATAGCGTAATTTCGGATGATGGAAGGCCGTTCCAAAAAGATACGGCGGATGCGCCGAGTATTGACACGAGTTGACAAATTTATTAACTGCATCAATGTCACGCCGCGCGGAGCATTAATTTTCGCGTTGCATTAAATGTGGGATAAATCCGTAACAATTTAATACTCCTGTAATCGTCGTACAAATAAAATCAGCAAATTGAAATTATCAAACATACAATTTTTCCCAATTTTAATTTCGAATTATTAATCTTCATGAAATATTTAAAACTAAGCTACGGTTTCATTATTCTTGCTCCATATTTCATGCCCGGAATGGGACGGAAATACATATTAAAGTAGATTTTATTCCGCGATCCCACGGTTTTCTTCGGAATAAAACATTTCGTTTGGTATAATTTGATTCGTTCGTGATTTTACTTAATTTGGAGTTCATTTCTTTTTTTCTTTTTTTTCGGAACGACAATGTTTATTTGAGAACGATACTTTCGGTTGATACACAGCGGGCGTTTTTGAAAGCAGTCAGAATGACTTTGAATGATGTACAAAAAGTTTTTTACTTTTTTTTTCAACAACGCATTCCTACTGAGAAAAAATATAAGTGAAATTTGCTGTCACTTATTCCGCTATTTGCAAAAACCTGCAAAATGTTGCACAAAGTTTTTTATCTATATTCTTTTTTTACGTTGCACTTTAGTTTTTGTTTAAAAATTGTGCAAAAAAGTAAAATAAAATTGTGCATTGTATAATTGTTTCCATTTTCAAATTCATAGATAGAAAAAAAAGGTACGCTTGCAAGTTCATTCACATTTTGAATGCACAATCGGAACGATACGACGTTTTACCGTTACATCGCGAATACTTCGCCGAAACAATAAATAACGCGAATCGCGAAATAAACTTGAATTCCCAAAGATGAAATATCGCTGTTGCATGCACAACGCACGGTCCAATTTCCAAATAAGACCAAATCGTAAATACGAGAGCAAGATTTGGTTGAGTAATATACATTAACTGGTTAACTTCTTCCGCAACCAAACCCGTTTCGCGTCTTCCCGCCGACTTGATCTGCGAACGCATTTACAGATTAAAAATGGCAAAAAAGCACGCGGCGTTATTACTTTGGCGTGGGAGGTGGAGCGCCGTCGGAACGTAGATACCTTTGCCCATCATATGTTTTTATTATCTCCCGCAGCCTCTGCGAGAGACGCCTGTGTGTCTTACAATTCCTTATATTTCTTTGACTCATTCATAGTGCATTTCTTTTTACATTCTTTACAGCTTCTCTGGGTAACATTGTCCTCTTTCACACCGAGATTAGTAATATTTGCATTTGACGCAAAGATTTCTCTTTGCGAGAATGTTGCATTGAAGTTGTCGAAAGAAATGTTTTAAGAAATTATCACTAATTTGTTGTGAAAAGTAATTTTAGGGATTGAAGAAATTATAATATTCATTAGATGATGATTGTACGATTTTTTTTATTTTATTGTTACTTGCCTTCTATTAGATATCATAATTTTTGAATTTCCCGCCGCTTTTGCTGCCCTAAATATATTATCAGTTCCGTGTTTAGTACACAATGTCATTCCCAAGATAACCTTTTAACATGCATGATATGCAAGAACAGAGGTTTTTTCACTTAGATTTAACTGCACTTGTTTGTTTTTTGCATTATGCAAAAATGTAACGGCACTAAAAAGTAATACATTTGTAAAACTATTTTCGTCACGTGGATAATTTTACATCACGACCATTCCTCTTGTATTACTTTACATGAAAAAAAAGCCGCGCTTGGGAAATGTGGCAAAATTTAAAATTACCATGGTGCATGCATTTTGCTTTGAAGAGAAGTTTCGCTACTTCGTCAAGACGACGACTTATTTCTGCAGGTAAAAGTAAAATATTCAAATAGTCAATGTTAAAGCTGAATTTCAACTTTTTCGTGCAAGGTAGTTTGCATTGTATATAACGTATCAAAACTTCGAATAACAAAGTGAAAAATAAACTTTGAATTGATCGGACAATGTAAAAAAGCTCATCGATTAAAAGCTTTTGTTGTCTGAATAGAAACGAAACATAAATTCTAGGTCTGTCAGGTTGAAAAAAACTGCAATCCGCAATTTGAATTATTTTGTATTGCAAACAAGGAAGATATTAAATTTCATTTTTTTTTTTCTGCTTTGCACAATCTGGTGCACAATGACAAAATTTTATTAGTCAAATTATTTTTAAACAACTTAAAACTTGCTTAATTAATTCAATAAAATATCACGCCCGTGAGGCATCATGTAATAATTTTTTCCTAATAATTTATTGAATAAAAACTTGTTGATAATTTTTCATCTGTATATGGAATTATTTGAAAACACAAATTAAAACACGAAAGATAAAATGAAATCACATTTTATTTCACTGCGAAATAATTTGTGAAAATATTAATAACGTTGAATTCAGGGAATGAAACCCAATTAAATAACGATTACGATTACGGTTATGGTTACGGACTTTCTAATCGTTACGGTTACGGTTACGATTACGGTTATTTTTAGAAATCGATTACAGTTAACCCGTTCTAAC
>JABFOV010002044.1:0-21656 GCA_022817685.1 Aradophagus sp. ZL-2020 | reverse complement strand
AAACAAGTATAAGTTCGCCACCAAATTGAATATAAAAATATATTTTTATAGTCCAGTATATAGCCGAAACAATGATGAAAACCTCAATCGTGTATATTGTTTTGTTTTTCGAAAAAAAAAATCTTAAGTGTAGCCCTATTTTAAGGCAAAAGATACGAAAAACCCCCTTAATAATCAATTAAATAGTGATTAAATAATTTTGCAATATCAAAATTTAGACTTCAATTCCTGGATAAATGAAACCATTTACATTACTCACTCATTTATTGTTATATTAGATATACTAAGAAAATTGATGCTTAAGAGAAGTATTTTGGATAATCAATTTGAACATATATAAATATCTAGATAATCAATGTGAATACTGAGGTTGTGAAAGCAATCAGTATCAACTATTTCGATAATCAATTTAATTATCTGATTTCTGTACATGTAGACTGATTATTTAAATTGTATTTTTAAATTTCTTCTAAAAAATATAAAAAATAATAATAATATTGTTGAAGGGTTGACAAGAGTTACACTCCCTCTTTCTTCTTTCCCTAAAAACATTCACCAATTAAATAACAAAAATTATATGATATTATGTGCAGGCAAGATGAACCAAATGTTTAGTTTCATATTAATAAAAAATTTGTTAGTTTTAACCCGCGCGAAAAATATCGAATTGATCTTTTGGTCGGTGCTGCCCTCAGTTGGCTATAATCGGAAAAGTACAGTCATATTCAGACCGTACAAAAAATTACTCGGGATAAAAATAAATTTGACAGTACCAAATCTTAACGATAAAAAATTCATGCAAATAAAGGAGGGCATCACATTGTGATATATGACAATATAAATTTTTAATAAATTGGAGTGTTCGTGTTTTTTATTTATTAAAAGAATCTATAACAATGAATTCAATTTGAGATTATAAATATTTAGAGCCGCGTAAATAAAAAGTTCGGTCGCCTTACATTTAATTTATAATATCATTATTAATAAACGTAACTCTTGCCTGTCGTTAGACCGAACGACTTGATAGCTGATTTCTCAGTGTACACGTGTCTTTATGAACGAAGTGATTTTTTAATCACTGACGGATATTAATTTTTAGTAGATAATGTGAAAGTTGTGCAAATTGCATTAACATTCGCATAAGTTATTTATATCTAACCATTGTAATATTGTAATCTCGACATTGCCGATAAGATAGACAGTTATCTTACTCCCATGAGACTACCTCCTTGAGCAACAGAACCGAAAACTAAAATACTTGCGGATAACCTTTAGAGTATCGTAGAGTATAACAACGTCCCTGGATAAGTCACGTAGGGAATAAGATAACATGCTTGCTCGAAGAGGATCAGAGTGTGTCATGGTGGAAGGCTTGTTGAGTAAATCTTTGCCGATTCTACAGAAAGGGAGGAGTCAAAAAGACCGGGAGATGAGTATCTTAAACGCGTCAAAGTTCAAATGTATTCATAGATAACTTACATTTATATTATTCGAGACTTCAAAGTATACGATTTATCTCGTCAATAACAACTCCGTTTCCAACCAATTACTCCTTTTGAAAATACTTATTTCGATTTTGCATAAAATACTAATACCGTAATGACTTATTTTGCTTTGAAAAAAAGTATTTCGATGCTTAATTTTATTTTGAAAAAAAAAAAAAAATATATATATATACGGAAGCTTTCACTGTGGCACATTAAAAATCGAAAAAGGTTAATAACTCGAAGAGTTTAAGAATTACCACTGATAATCCAGTTACGTCAAGCATCATCTTTGAGTTCCTTTTCCTTGTGAAACTACGTTTGAACGAGATACAGACCTTTGAAGACCGAATTTGATAAATCGGAGCGTCATAAATGCAAAGAATTAAAGAATAAAGGTAGAAAAAAAATTTGTGGAAAAAGAAGGAAAAAATGTGAGGAGCTTGGAAGGGTATAAATTTAGACAAAAGATACAATAAAGAGAACACATTACGAGAAAAAATACCATATAAAGAGCTAACAAGAAGATGAATGAGAAAGTACATTTTCAAGTAAGAATTATATGCGAAATTCAAGAAATGCGCACATATCAAGGTAAAAACGTGGAATTTTTTGTTAGTCCTCTACAAAAAAGGCCAAAAATAAAATATGTAAAACGTAACGAAATGTAATGGCGTAATGAAATTTACTCTTCAAAAGTTAAGAAAGATATAAAACTTCGTGTTTTAACGTTTCATTTTCAATCAAACAGCGATCACGAAAAAAAAGTCTTTACATTCACAAAATTGGCAAAACTATTCTTTTTACGGCATCGCAGGACGCTCGATACTAAACATTGCTTGCAACGATAACTCACAATTTGTTTAATCAAATACAACGTAAACGATTCGTGCGGCAAGAATTTAATATAAATTCGCATCAGACCCGATGCCGGATAGTTGCGAAAAAAAGGAATTTCATACACGTATTCGATGCGCACACAAGTAGTTGCACAAAACCCTTCAACGATAACCATACCAGTAAATCTCCTAGCTCTAAATTCTGTGTTATATGAACGAAACGAGCCCTCAGTCCCCCGACGTCAATTTACTGGCGTTAAACACGAAATAATGTCGCTCGCCATAAATCCACCTTAATTTCGAGTCGAGTCGACATGCTCTGCCTCGCTCGTGGAGCGTGGGGGCCAATCAACGCTAACGACGATGCTAAAGTCGTACGAGTACGTGTCCGCGATCGTTTACTCGCTAAACTAGAGAACATGGTAGTTTGAGAGTTCGTTGATTTTGCTTGCTTTCACTGAGTTTGGCTTCTTAAAAAATGACCTTCGTCAATTCTTAATCAATAAACGATTAGACTGCCACGATTTCTATTTTATCTACAGAGCTACTGTGAACCCAAAATTGAATGATTGGTCTGGCTTACAAATACAAATGCGATTTTTTATTTCCCTTGACAGAAAAACGTTGATGTTATGATAAAATGATCAGGAGCGAAGATTTGTGCGATTGAGTGACATTTATGACTGTAAGTAAAGTTGAAATATACCGTAAATTGTAGCGTTAACTTGAAGATATTGGCATTCCGCGGTCACAGATTAACGTAAACTCTGAAGACAGCATAATATAATTCAAAATATTAAATATACTAATCTCTATAACACAAAGTATTCTTTATGAATTTCGAATAATTTTTAAAAGATTTTTCTATTACGCTTCAATCAATTTTATGTAATAACATGTATCGTAGGTCTAAGTCATTAGCAAAGTTACAAGTTTACCATTTAAATCAAACTTTTACACAACTTGCAACAGTATTATATCATTGTTAATCAGCAAAAACGTAATGTAATATGAATAATTATTATTAACACTAATGAAACGTTCACTTTTATCGATGTTGATTCGTATCACTTAGAAAAAAGTTCAATCTACGTTCGAATTACGTTTTTATTAAGAAATTTATTTTAAAATTATGATCCATTTCCATTGAAGGCGAGAGGTTATGAATGTGCAACGGCAAATTATGACTTGAAGATTAGGTTGATAGTTCCCGTTTCAAAATGTGGAATTTATTCCGCACTTGAGGTAAAAAAATAATGTATGCAAATTTCATATAACTCGTACTGAATCTTAAGTTTTACGATATATCGCGTAGTATTTACGAACTTACTCTCTCAGTGTTCATTTGTGATCAAATTATCAAAACTTTGTTAGCATTAAAACACCCTCAAAGCCCATTTCATGTTTTACCAAGCGGACAATATAATGCTTCATAATTCATTTCTCATCCCTTCGATGAACAAAAACTTTTTACTTTGTTGTGAAAAGCTCAAATTTGAACTTGTCTATGAATAAGACTGGCTCCCCTTTTAGCATGGTTTTATAATTTTAATTCTAATTTACTTTCATTTTTACAACAATTAATTAACGGTAAGCGAATTATATGTAGAAAGTTAGTAAATTGAAGTAGTTTATCCGCGACTTCCCTAGTCAAGTGTGGTCAATTTTTTGTATTACCTAAACTTATTTTTTATTAGGCAAACAAATTTTTATTTACATTCCCATTCAAAATCCGAGAAATTTAACGAGACATTTTATATTTGACTTAAAAACATTCATCATTTACTTAATTGACGTTTTTGTTAGGTTTGCGGTTATTAAAATCACAATAAAGATGATTTTATTAATACATTTTGTTGACCAAGACAGTTAATATTAATTATTCATTCATTTGTGTCATCCTTTATATCATAAAATAGAAATATTTTTGAAGTATATTCATGTTATGAAAAAATGTATTTTAGAATGTGCTAAATTAGAAAGTGAAATGTACATAAATGTTGGAATCCTAACAATTTATTTACATCGCTAATTAGTGTATAAGCTTTCAATTATAAAAGCACACATTAGAATATGGTATTCACTCGAAATTAATATCTAAAGTTGGTTTTTTTAAAGTAGATATTTCAATTTAAATTATCATGTGTCATTAATAAATGTTTAAGAATGCAGATTTATTGAATGTCAAAGGAACGAAATTTACCGAGGAAGTATAAATATTATATCGATATGATAAATAATTTGTAATAATTTAGTGTTCTGTTATTCTCATTACTTTTGATTAAGAGATAATTTATTTTTATTACGATAATACATTATTGTAAACACTTTTTATTTCATAGCTTCGTATTTTTTAACTTATTTCGCTAAATTTCGTTTTGCCTATTAAAACATAAAAAACTAACAATAATTTTCTTGAATCCTAAAGCATAAACAACTCCCCTCTTTTATTTCTTCATCAAACAATTTGTAAACATTAGCTTCGATCCGAAATTCACGGAAATTAGACTCTGGCCTGACTTGGAAGGGTAAATAAAACTTTTCAAGGACACAGATTATATGATTATCATTCCCGATGGTGGAAGTTTGAGAAACTCCATTATCTTCTATTTTTTTCGGACAATTTTGCAGATTGCTTGTCTCGAACTTGGCGACTTCCAGTAAGTAAATCAGAAGGAAATTTGCGCCTGTATTTCCACACCTGTAGCCTCCAATTTCTTCGGAAAACGAAACACTTTTTTACGTCGCTCAACATTGTCTTGTTGCAACCACTGCACTAACTTCAAATACGTATTCTTTCTTCTTTATATCAACAACTCATTCAGCCCCTAACATTTACAGACTCCCCGCTTTAATAAAGGAATCAGACGGTGCTGTTATTTATCAGAATGAGGTGAACGGGGAAACTTATGCTTATTTCTTATCGCCTCTTACGTAAAATATTCTTTTCGTTACAATCATTACAATTTGATGTTTTACAAAAATGTAAATAAAGTTTTATTTTAATAATACATCCAATGTGATTACGTTTTGTCGCATACAAAAAAAAACAACAATAAATTTTCATTTTTCACTTCAGAACATAAATTATGTTTGAAAAATTTAGATTATTCAATAAAATACCGAAAGATGAAAATTATATAATTATATAATTTTCGCATTCAATTTTTCAATAAGAAAACTAAACGTGTTCACCATTCTGTCAGATGTATTATTTTTAATTGTCCATCGACAGACGTGTGTCAAAAGACTTACTCGTTTAAATATATTACAAATGCAATTGCGGACCCGCCTTATTTTATGTCTTTTCGATCAATCGCAACTGGACATTATACGTCTAATACGGTAATGGCCACACCCCGCTTTTCGAGCCATTCACATCTTCGAGTCACGATTTGATTGTTATCAATAAATATATAACGCCATAATATCAGATCGTCGTCACATTTTATGAGCTGTATTAATTTTTGTCGTGATCATGCCTCAAGTTCAGATTACCTTGAAAAATACTCTACTTAATTTTAACGACGATGATAATTAAGTAAATACCACAAACTTTAAATGATTCAATTTACAGGACGTTACTTGAACATCATTATCATGTTCGCGGAGCGAAACAAAATTTCTCACATGAGCGACGCTTGCGCCAGTAGATAGGAAGACGTGCGAAGAGGCACGATTTCGATTTTAGATAAATAACAGTGGCGATTATTCAAATGAGTTACGAAGTTGGGCTATTTACTATGTCTCATCTAATTAATTGACATCTAACATCTAAATTAAGACCGTTACATACTATCCTAGAAATTTTCAGTAATTTTTCTTTATTAGATGAAGTTCAGTGCACTTTTACAAATATTTAATTTAAATGTTCCTTGTCATTTTCATAAAAAAAATTTAAAAAATCATAATTATGCGAGATATTTTGTAGTCCGTTACCATCTAGTGAATCGAAGAAAATTTAAACAATTGTAAGTAATTAAATAAGCTCCGGTTTAAAGCTCATCTATGTTTGACACACAAGAAGGTGCATTTACGCCTCTTCATAATATTGATAAGAATGAATTAAGTACATTTCATAAACTATATCATGATAATAATTATATTTTAATCAATATTTCTTATTTATCATTACAAAACTTAAGTATGGAAGATAATATTTCAAAGCGAATGAAGGAAATTATAAAAAAGTTTATGTTGTATATTATACAACAATGTATGTAAACGGATTGTGAGCTTAAAAATTTTTTTTTTAACTTCAATTCTCCGTAAATCAGATTTGCTTTTCTTAATTTCCTTTTTCTTTTGAATTGTACCCGGAACAAATTTTCAACAAGACTGACGAAAATTGGGTTATTTTTCATATTGCGAGGTAACTTCAGAAGTTTTCTAATTTCGTAGAAAGAAAAACACAGTCGTCCGCATAATAGTTACGACTGTCCGCCACAGGCGAATAATTGAGAGTAGTAAACCATATTACTTATGAATCACATCTAGTCTATCTTTAATTTTATAATTATTATATTCTGAAGTACAGATGTTTATATTATAAATGATAAATTAGTGTCATTTTGTACAACAAATAATGTACTTTTTAATATCAAACGTATTATAAATACATGACGTGCATTTAAATAAGAAAAATCGAAATCGATATTTTAAGGTACAGTCGATAGCAGTATACTTCGATAGCAGTCGATAGCAGTAATCCTTCAGATGAGAAATTTTTATAACTTTTATCTTTAATTTTACTTGCCTCTACATTTGAACATTGAAAACTTCAGGTGCATATTGAAATTTACCGTTTGATGGTACAGTAAACGCGATTCTATACTCCATTAACGAGATTTGTGAATTTTATTTTAGAGTGTATATTATATGAATTTAAGTACACAAAATTATAGAATTGAACAATGTACCAAAAATTTATACAATATACAAAAACCAAAAATAATACAATTTTCATAATTAACTTCACAATTGCTTTTATGTGAACAAAAAATATATAAAATGTACATAAACTAAAAATAACTCTGTTCTCATTGCAAATTTCATAATTGTTTTTGTCTCGTTATGAATGGGATGATTACTTTATTATCGCATGTACTAGTACAGTGAGACAGGTTTCATGATCCGTTGTTTGTTTTCTTTTGACATCTGTCGTATCGAATGCGTTCGTTCGGCGATATTAAGAAAAAGAGGGGGTGCTGTGTGTAGCCGCGTAGAGTATTTATTTTAGGTGAAAGGTAATTTTTGGATAAATGAAAAGCAGTAAGCCAAGACTGTGTACATACTTAAAGGGGCGAACGGAAAGTGACACGTGACTATAATATGTGAGCCGCGCAGCTGCTAAAAGGCTCTTTAATCGAATCTGTTTACTTTGTACTTACGTCGGCAATCATATGTGTAAATATGATATAAAAATAGGCAATAATGAAAGATAGTTTTGGAAAAAATTATCTAATGAAGGTAAATATTGGCATAATCAGATTTGATATTGAAATCAAAGAAATCTTTTATTAAGTTAAAAATCTATTTCGCTGATGCAAGCTAAATTATGAAGAACAAATTTTTTAATTCGATGAGTAATGTTATGTGCTAATCTGACAATAAGCGAACAATAATACGCTAAAAAGCATTTCCGAATATAGATGATACATAACAACATTTTATCGATAATATGTAAAGAGAGTGTCAGAAAATGGTAGAGAACCTACTTCAGAAGAAATGATTTGAGATAGCATGGTTTTTTTTGGATTTACATGAAAATGTACTTTGTTGTATAAATAAACTTCATATATTAATAGTTCAAAATGTGACATCGATATGAAATGAATCTATTTTCACATGTACACAAAAATTGAGCCAATATTGAAAAGTAATTTTGAAGCAGCAAAATTTTCTTATTTGTCTTATTTAGAAAATTTGTAATGTGAATCAGACACTACTTTTGTAGTTATATTCATTACTTATAGCAGTTTTTCGAAAAAGTACAACGTAAGTTTTTCTATAAAAACAAGCCAGACAGTTATACTCACAAAAATGTCTATTCTTCGTAAGACAGAACTTCTTAACTGTAGACTCAATATATCTTATTATTTGGCCATGACTGTAACATCTTCATTGAAGATTTTTTTTTCTTTCTAAACTTAAGATGTGAAATTTCCAGCATGCTTGTTGATCGAAACGATGCAATCTAGCAATGTCATTGGCTAAAATTCGTTACGATATGATATTGTAAATAGTTTACTGTATGTAATTGTGCACGTTACAATACGTGACGTGAAGGTAACAATCTGGTTTTCTCAGTGTCTTTGTTTACTTTTTTCAGTAATCATATAAAATTTGCGAAATAGAATAAACAGACTAATATTAGTTTAACGTAACGTAAGCAGCATTTTGAACCATCATGTTGACATCAGAATTTAAAACGATTTATCAATAATATACAAGGTGCACCAAGCAATAACCGTTGTTATCATTTCGATATTGGCCCAGCGCTATACCATTTATTGAAATCTCCATAAGTAATCAAATTAACATAATTATTTGTTCTCTACCTCATTATATATGTTAGCTAAACACACAATCTCGTATTTCGTATTTGTTTGTTGTATTTCAATATATTTCGTTGGCGCAATAATGATTAAATTAATGTTACATACAAACTCATAACTAATGATGTTGCCGCGTACGATCAAACATTGCGGCACAGAAATATTAATGGTAAAACTTGAACACAAAGACAGGCTTTTTCCCAAGCCCGTTGCACCGACACGCACGCTCCGTTTGTATACGTAATGACGATTTTGCAGGCTTTATTGACGCGTATCACGCGCCGTAAACCGCATGACATCTGCGGTTTTGCATCGCTCAAAATTAGCATCGAGATAATATTTTAATCCAACAGTGGTTTGCGCTTTTGACGATGGACGTAGCTCGGTCGTCTCTGGCGTGACTCCGTTGTATTTATTTTTGCGGAAGCAATGAGCTCCTTTTTGGGCCGATGATACTGCTCCTCGGTCGAGGCGCCAGTATGTAGCCACGCGTGTGCATTCATACATACAGAAATTGCGTCTAACTTGCACCAGCAAAAGCGCGTTGTTCACGTAGCTGCAGTTGTTACTGCGGCACCGGCGTTACAAAGTCGGCATTAATTGCCTCCGTAGATACCGCCCCTCGACACGGAAACTCACGCATAAATACATGAAATTACTTCCCTTTATTTAGGGGCTCGTTAGACAGATCTACTGTTATTGCCGACAAGCCGAAAGATTCTTTAGGCCTTGGTCATTCAAACGCCCTCGATGCCAGTGCGTCGCATCGATTGTCGGCGTGAATATGAATTAGGATTTCACCGTCACGGAATAATAAGCCAGCGAAACCTTTAATGGCTAAATTAATAATGTGCAATAAAAAGCCAACTTTATAATGATTTGCTTTTTAACATATGACTCATATTTTCAATTTATTATTGAATTCAACATTTTCAAGACACCTCAGGAGTTGCGAGAACAATGACTTAAAATGTTCCCCGAGGGCAGGATGACCCCTTCTGGTTGTCGCTATTACTTCACATGCAAATTCATGCGAAGGAAGTTTCAAGCGTTTTTTTATCAACGAATTCGAATTTAAAAGAAATGTACAAAGTAAGATTTTGTTTTCCTTTTTTTTTTTGTACAATGTTTGTACAAATATTGTAAAGAAATATAAAATTAAGTAAAATATAATTATTCAAAAGATTCTGTTCTGTTTTTCAATGTTTCCAGTTAATTATATAGACAAACTCGCGTGGAAAAGCAAGTCTAACATTAGTTTGGCGTGAGTTCGGCATCAGTCTGGTAACAAGTTTGAAATACAAACACCAGGCAGCTTCCTGCCAGATGTATGCCATATTGGTGCCAGACGAAATAATCTGGCAACAGTATGGCATATGTCTGGCAAAAGGATGGCTGGCACGTATCATTCAGACTTGTTACTTTAACGCGCGGGAAGCGACAAGAAATTTCACTCAACATTTTTCTTAGTTTAAAATCGTTGATAAAAAAACGTTTGCAACTTCCTTCACATGCGAATTCAACATTTAAACATACTGCAGTAAAAGGTAAGAAATGTAATTATTACACATAATATAAGGAGCAGATTATTTCCACCGTCAATTAAGCTTCTACGCCAATTAAGATCAATGGAAATTTGGAGCTTAAAAGAAATTTTTGAGTTACTTGCAAATTAAAACGAAAAATAAAGCTAACATTATTAAAGTAAAAATTTCGAATTAATGTGATAAAAAATTTGCATTTACTGCTGTTTCAAATTATTAACATCAAACTCATTTTTCCTCTGTGAATCTAGTATTCAACATTTAAAATGAAATTTCTGAATGTCTGCATTCGTAAACACAGAAACCCAAAGAAGAGAAGGAAGTTTTATCATTGACCTGTAACATAAATTTTAGGCGAAACATAAAGCCGTCATGTAATTATTTCACGTAGAGTCCTTAAAAAATAAAGAATGAAAGACGAAAAAAATTAGCAGGCGTTATAAGTTATTTCCGGACAAAGATGAGCTGTTTGACAACTTTTGTAATAGTATAACGTGGCCGAATGTTGCTTTAATATAAACGTAATGAAAAGCCCAGAGTGACATACGAATGTGCAGCGCACGGTGCGGATTTAATTTTAATTCGCGCAAATGAAAAACATGCCGTGTTTCGTCATCCGACGAACGCGGAAGGCTTTCAATCGTTCGTGCCAAGCCACGAGTTATAACGAGGAACAATCCAGGCGACTTTTGATGTCGCTGAATATTAAATTTCGTGTGCGTCTTCCGTTCTTATTGGATTATGGGTAACCGGCCGGGTAGCTACGGTTCTCGAGAATTACCGGCCTCCCTTGTTTCTCTCTAAGTACCTACCCCATTCACATTGGCACGTTACGCTTAACTCGTCGAGTGCTGGCGGCAATGGTGCTGGTACGTCGCAAGGTTATTTGTATGAAAATTAAATTCATAACGATAAAATCCTTTACGAGCCACCAATTGTTCCGTTTTCCACTAATTTTGCCCAAATTCGGCCCTTGCAAACATTGCCTATTTTAATTGCTAATTAATCTCGAGTACTGTTGCTACTTGACGATTACTCTGACCAACTAATTTCTTACTTCACAGCCAACCTCTCTTTTATTTCAACAGTTAAAAAAATCCGATGAAGAACGTGAAACTGGAGATTATTAATAAATCTATTCAGTGAATGCTGCAAAACTTTGATGAGACGTATTCAAAGGTTCCGTTGGAGTATAGACTTGACTGCATCGTACATAGAGCCAATTTTGTTAGAGATCTGATCATAATAAATGTGTAGATGTTAGTGTTTTGTATTAAATTCTTCCTACAAATATTGTATAGTTGCCAACTGTATATCTTTCTGTTCATAACTACTCTAAGCCTTTATTTCAAATTTATTTTCAAACTTATTATATTAATTATAGTTTATATTTATATGTAACAGCAGTTTCCATTATCTTTTGTCATTTTTTATTTTATGCTTTAATTTTCGTATCGTCAAAAAATATTAAAAAATAATACAATATTAGTAAAACGATCAATTTTAGTATATTTAAATACCTTAACATGTTACACAAATGTTTTCTATAATGAATAATATTTCACTTTATTTTCATTACATTTTATGAAGATATTAAATAGTAATAATTTGTGAATAATAATTGTTCTGAAGATTCCATCAATAAAATTTGTATTCATGACAAAACTGATTTCCGAGGTTCATATTGAAAGTTGAGCTAATGCGTTTGATCCGTATCATAAAGCTCTTTGCCATAAGTGTTATACCAAGGGATTAAGACCGCTTCAAATACACTAATCATATTAACTTATTTGCTCTGCAGTCGAAAATTGAGTAGCAGAGAAAATTATCAATCTAGATTATATAAACATTTACAGAATATACATGTAAATGCATATGCATGTACATATATAAAATAAAAATTGATAAACAAATGACGCCATAAATAAAATTTCGTGCAGCATCGATCGCATGATTGCAGGGCAAGCACGTAGAAACATTTACTTTACGCAATAAAGTAATTCCAATTTCGAAATAACAATTTGGGCAGAGTACGTTTGCGTGTAGTCAGACGACGAATAAAGTACGTTTAAATGAACGGCTGTCGGTTTGATCATGTAAATGTATTTGGCTATTTAAAATACACGCTGCTGTTTGAAAAACGCGACGAGGAAGGGTTGCATGATTTTCTATTTTCGAGCTCATTTAAAGCTTCGTGTACATGGATTATCAGGTTTTCGAACTGCTTTACCAATATCATCAAGCCGTCTGTGAACACGTTTACACTTGCGAGAAATGGTTAAATAATTGTATTACAATACAATACTACACATCAGTAGTATAATATAGTACAGTAGTATAGTACTATAATACAACAAAACGTGATAATATTTTCGATAACCAAACCCGCGTAGAAAAAGCTAAACGCGTGCGGGATCATTGCCAGACTTTAGAAGTCTGGCAAGAGCATGGCATGCGTTTGGCATAGGTCTGGCTCACGTACAAATGCCAGACTTTTGCCAGATTCATGCCAAACAACTGGCAAAAATTCTTTCCACCTAGGAATATATTAAGCCTGTTAAATGTTAAAAAATAATACTAAAGAGTTTGATATATTTTAATGAATTATCAACGAAGTAATCCTATTTTCCTATCACTTAACGCTTTTCGACTAATTAATTCTATCTATTTATAACATATAAAAAAAATGATAAAATTCAGTCCAGTACGACTGATACAAACGCGTTGATATAACTTTAAACTTCATTCTTTATATTTTATCAAACCTAATAACCACCGTAGTTCGCAACACAATCATCGCTTTTTTCCGCTTTTTTTCAATCAGCCTCCGTTTTTCAATCTAGTGACAAATCAATTGCGTCAGTGAAATTTGTTTGCACATACGAGCTGGATCGGGCTCGATGATGAAGAAAAGGGTAAATAAAGAGCGAGTGAGTGGGAGCCGCCGGATTGTATACCTGTGTTAGATCTATTGACACGCTTTGTGGAAAAGGTATAGCGTAAAACACAGGGAGATGCGGAAGTGAAAGAATTTGATGAGGAGGGGTGAGGGGTGGGAAAGAGAGGGAGAAATCAGGGCGCGCGCGCCGGGTATGAGGGTATGATCGAATGATGCGTGTTCGGGTCAGGTGGATGGAGTGCAGTGCAAACTCTTCTTATGCGAAATTCGAGCGAGCCAGGAAGTAGCTCTACGAGATACATTGTCGAATGCACTGTAAACTTTATGTACACCTATTGATCTTGAATGCTATTGATACGTACGCATTATCGTTTGTTTAGCCGAGCCGGCTGCAAATAATTGCCGGCAGGGAGCGATAGATCGAAAGGCGAAGAGGGCGAAGGGTGGGGGCGGTCGTTGTAATTGATTGGCATTGTCTTTTCGTCGCGGACCGTTACAAGCGCGGCGTTTAATTATTAAACAAATGAATTGGACTCTTCGCAAAGTGGATGGAAAAAATGATCAGCCTTCATCTGAATGCCGAATATGTATGCAAGAACAGCAGAATTATCAACGCGATTTCATGTGCAACCAATCGATTGCGTCAACTCGTTTGCCTATCATTGTTCTGTGATGCTTTGTAATTGTCGCACAGCGGAACACCGGTCTCGAGTATCGCGGTTCCAATGACGTTGCAGTTTCACGTCATTGGGCCAACGAGCTCGCGGTATAGCTGGAAAAACAAAAGTACTGAACCATGATGAAAATCTGCCATTGGCATATACTGCCTTTTTTCGCTTCCTTGCATTTATGTGCACTTTTATTCGCAAACACTTCTCCTCGGAATCGTGTCACGAGTTAAATCCGTGTTACTTATACGACGGCACGTGGAACATTTGTGGTACTTATTGCTATAGATCTGGAAGAAAAGTAAAAAAATACAATGTTATATAAACATTAAGTTGGCTATTGTTTTGTAAAAGTTGGAAAACTTTCATTGTAAAGCGAATCATCAAATAAGAGAAAAACCGGAATTATAAGTTATCAACGAACCGTGACACTACGTATCTCTCGAAAAACTTAATTTATAATGATGATACTGGCAGTGTACTGTACAGAATGAACTTAACAAACACTTTCTTAGACATTGAAAATTTCATAAATAATTAGTATCCTCAGTAGCGTACTACTGAAGCTCATTTGCTCAAGTTTATCGGAAACACATCAAATCTTTTTTCAACCAACCCACTAACGCTTTATGATTTCCCGCTCTCGCTTAAATATTCTGACCTTCTCCCCTCTCTCGTTTATTATCGGTTCGAGATTTCGCGGTACGATGCATTTTATCGTTTCAATCTGATTAAAAAAATTACACGCTTAAAAGTGCAAAAAGTGTCGGCGCTTTTTCTCACAGACGACTTTTTGCTCTCCCATTGATCGCTCTTTTACGCATCGCAACGAATCATAATTGCCGACAGATCATTTTTCACCCAATGTTTTAACTGCCGACAGTAACAGCAGTAGTGGCACAAGAGACGGAACGTCAGATGTGATAAATGATGTTATTTTTTACATGTTTCATAAATCCGGAAAAGCCGGATGCTCTTTATTGAAAACACCCTAATGATCTAAGTAGCAGCTTTCCAGAATACTTATTAGTTTCATCAATAAGCCAAAGCAACGAAATGAGAACGAAGAAATAACGAAAGAAAAGTGACGAAGGAAAAAACCGGCATTAATTTTGCTGAATCGGAAAAGCTTCCAGATCGATTCCTTTCCTCCGTTCGATCGCACACATTTCGTTTTTTAATTAGAGAACTGTAATTAGTTTCAATTCGACTGCATTTTCGTTACGTGATTGGATTTGCATTCGCAGTCCGCTACGAATAGTATCACTTGACCGACATGCCTGGTAATTGAGATGCCGGGTTCGTTCTTACATGAAAATTTAAGCGTTATTTTCGCAGTTGGCGAATTTCGGCCGTTGGATTAGGGTTTCGAGGTGATCGATTGATCGTTGAGGAATCGCACCGCCCGTTCGCAGACGCGCAACCTAAAGCCGGTCGCACTCGCGTAATTAAAGTTACCGTTACGATCGCGAGAATAAATAAGAAATTCCGAATATTCCGAACAATTCGAATTTTACGACTGAATTTCACTCTGTAAAACAAGTTGTTTACTTCAGCGGCCACTGAAACAGGCGATGAAATGCTAATAAACTTGACTGAAAAGAAAGTTATTATTACTGCTGAGGGCTCGTTTACGGCACCCGGGCGCATACTTTTGTTCGTGAACAGGTTACTAGGGCCGATTTTTACGCGCCGTTCTGAGGCAACTATTGAAAAGTTTAATTAAATTCATAATAGGTACCAATTACATTAAAGGAAAGGCGGCGCGTCGTCGCTTCGACCGGGGATGCGAAGAAGGGTCGTTGAACGGGATTTCCGGATGGCGAACGAACGTTGTTGATAAAATTTTACCCTACAGAAAATGAAACAGTCGCTTGAGAAAGGATACGATGGGTTCCTCTTTTATGTGCGAGCTTCCAAACGCGACCACGAATCTTGATTAATACACAATTTGAGATTCAAAGTGGGATAGATAAAACAAGTTGTTGGAGTTTAACAACGATTTCTGCGCGCGGTGGCGCCCAACATGCCATGTTGTTCGGAACTAAAATACTTAAAGAGAACGATATGATAACGTTCCCGTTAATAGCAAGTTGTTTGAATACCTCTTGGGGTAGTTTCAATTGGTCTTAATGCAGACGCCGACAGTTTCTAGTGTTTAACATTTCCCGATTGTTTTATCAGATTTGTTTGGAACTTGTCTCGCCGCTAAAATCGATTTTATTTAATTGGTGCTGTTTCTATATTCCAACTATATGAAGCTGAGTCGAGTTTCAACTTTGTGAATAAACATTAGTGGTCAAGGCATTTTTTTTCAATTATCGTGAAAGTTATTTGCTCTTCGATTGGTAAAATTCTCTGTATTGCTGTATCTTCAGTGTATATATCAAAGCAATTTTCGCTATTAAATGATGCTACATTACGTGATTAAAATTTATATGCGAAGAAAATACGTAAAAGAATTTATTCAAATATACGGCAGAAATAAGACCACCGAAGTAAACTGTTACTGCTTAATTTAGAGGTTTCAGCTTGACAATGGAATTGATTTCACCACTAATTGTTAAATTGAGCTTTGTCAGTAGAAATAAAGTATTTGTGGATTTACATCGAAAATATAAATGAAAGAACAACACAACAACACAATAGGTCATTTTATACCAACTGTTTAACATACTCTTATTATGTTGAATAATTAAATGCATTTCAAATGGCTTCTCCACGTGAAATCAAACCGACATTTTTTATTTCAAGTAAATAATAAAATTACAAATTTTAAATTCTATATAAAAGGGATTAGAATAACAAGTAACACACCAACACGTAAATATAGTTCCAGTTTAGAGAAACTGGAAATCTTATAAATTTTATTTATTAAGGTGTCATAAAATTCAGAATACAAAATGAATATATTTGTTGAAGAATTTGATAAAGAAGAAATTTTCTTGACTCAAGAGACATTCTTTGATTTAGTGAATCATATAAACAAGAATCGTTAAATTGAGCAACTTACTTTTTTCATACTTCGAGGTTAGGTTTAAAAAGAAATAAAACTTGATAATTTTTCAATTTAAATTAAATTTTGTTTAATGACAGGTCGAGAAAAATCGCAGGATTCAAATTACGCAATATCAACAACTTTCAAATATTCCTTTTCTGTTCTAAGTTGACCTCTAATGATCAAGTAATTTAGAAAAAGTGACCACTTTATTTGTTGTTACAAAACAGCAAACATAATAGGATACATTTGCGGACACCCCTCGTCAGTAATTCGACATTACTGACTATTTCTTCGTTATTGCACATTCTCATTACTCATAAATATAAGAAAGTTACAATTTGTGGGCGGAAGATATTACAGTCCATATACTCAGCAAAAGTTTGCCTCGTTATGAAATAACGTCATGAGACGCAACTTTGCGCCAGTTCAAAAATAAAACAAACAGTCGCGCTAAGATATTCGACATTTTTTTTATGTACTAAATAAAATACGAGCAAAAAGTCCTCGATGGATTTAATATTTGTAACTCTTAACTTGATAAAGAAATTTACAGATTAAGACCATTGTTGCGAACGAAAGTTTTGTTCTGATTAAGTAAAAAGTCTAATTTTAACCACGAAATAAGAACTCCCTCTCCCTATCTTCTGTCTTTTTTATCGCCCTCGCTTGTTCATAATTCACAATTGATCTGTAATCATCCTGAACGTATTTTCGCGTCACTGGTTGTAGTTATAATAAACTTGAAATCAATAACGCGAAAATAAGAAACAAATGAATCGCTAACTTACACGATAAAAGTCAAACTTCGTAATCCTGACGTCCAATACAAGTTAATAAAGAACGTTGTTGAGGATATTTTTCCTTATTGGCTGTACGTCTAATAATTCAACTGTTAATTAGGATCTGTTCGGAAACAAAAGTTGTATTTCCGCGAAATTTCCAAACTTTGTATTGTGACGGCAGGAGGGAGAAGAGGGGCTAAAGAAACTGTTCATAATGGACAAGAAGAAGCGAAATATTATTGATGATTCATGCTGTATAAGCATTACAGTCAAGTGTTGATTACACCAGTACAAGAACAATCGCGTGTACGGCAAGAAAATTATATCCTTTTGATTTTGCCTCGCGGCTACCTTTTCTCGTTCGGAGAGCTTTTCAGGATGGAAGAATTCAAACGCGAGAAGGCGTACAGGGACGAAATTGAAGCACGAACTGCCCACGCGTGAAATTGGCAGAGCGAATCTGGGAGAAGGGTAATTATTAGCTGCACCGATTCCATTTGCAATATCATTCACATTGGAAACGGGGATGCCCCCAGGGACATTTTTGGGGAAACGACATCTAAATATTCTTTCGCGTTAAAAAGAAACGTACATTTAAGACGAATGATTCACAGCGGGATATCAATTTTCATATGATGGGTTAACAAAAATTGATTACGGCAAAGATGATTGAACAATTTCTTGTACGAAATAACCACGTTCGCCTGTTATAAAATTTACAGCTGTACTGAGAAATCGAGTTCTTAAATATTACGAAATATTCGTAAAGAGTACAGTATATACCGTAAAACGACTTATGATGACTTATCATATAATATGTGCTCAAGTTGCAAGAAATATTAGTTTTATGATATATGATATAGATTTTATGATCTAGTTTAATCATACCGTAAATATTACTAATTGTACTGTAAGTACTATAAAACTATAAGTTTTTTTGACCGCACGATGATTTTAAAACATTAAATTCGTTAAAATTTAAACATTCCAAACTTTTTACTCAAAATTAATTATATATAATTATATTAATGTTTAAAATCACATGCCGAAAATTGTTATTTGTTTATTTTTTTGTATGGTATTATTTAAGAAATCAAAAATTATTTATAATAACTTTCAAACTAAAACAGAAAGAAAAAATATATATTGTAACAAAAGTTTCATAAGTAAGCACGTAAGATTATAAAATAGTTGAGGAATATTTATTAGAAACAGTTCAGAAATAATTGTTTAAAAGTTCAAGTTGAATAATATTTAAACACATTGTGGGAAATTTAATTTTTTTTTTTTTAATACATTTATTCAATCGCGCACTCTAATGACTTTTGAATGAATTTTGAGTAATGATTCTGAGATTCGCCGTATACAAAAACGATTTTATATATTACGAAAACACGATTCAAGCTTTCTATTGTATTCAGGACAGCACTTCTGACTTAGAATTAGTACATTGATGTACCTTAACTGCAGATCAGTTTGCGGTTGACACATTCACAAGTAGAAGGGGCATGGAAACCGCACAAATTATTACATTACGTGTAATTCTATGCGATAATAGGTATAATTTGTCTGTAATATTCGATAGCATTTACTATAGCGAAGACAGTCCTATTGAAAACAATCAGATATTTGTAATCTGTTATGAGGTGATTTTAAATATTCAGCTAATATGTGCCGGGAAACTATTTTTTCAAAACAACTAGTGTAAATAACGTAACTATTATAATATTAAAAAAATAACTATTATAAATATTTATATATAAATACTATAAAAATATATAAATATATATATATAAATATGTATATAAATATTATAATAATAACTATTATAAATAATACTATTATTAAAATAACTAACGTAAATAGTGTAAATATCGTAATAAAGTAAGAGCAATATTTAAAGTAATTATTTTGAATATCTTTGCAAATAAGTAAAAATAGTAATTAAAGTATTATTTAAAATAAAAATATTAATTCAACGTACTTGAATTAATTTTTATACCCAATTATGTGTTTTTAAGTAAAATTTTTTAATTTTTTTTCATTTCATTTTATTTTATTATCACTCAATGTTTTTAATTCAAATTAAGAATAATTTTTCGTAATATATAATTATTTATTATAATATATAATTTAATGTAATATATGCATATCTAAAATTAAGCAATACTGTACAACATTTTACATAATAGAGAATTTTAACATTCCTTCATACATATGAACATTAAAAACATTAATCTTTTTTGTTAAAAATGTTTCCCTTAGTTACACCAGTAATTAATTCATGAAAACAATTCCTTCAAAAAGTGAAACTCGTTCTTCCCCTATGTAAAACCACGGTCAATTATGTACATCTAATTTAATAATTTTCTGTTTCAGTTGAATGACTAGGCTTACAGAGGGTCAGATGACAATATCGATTGGTAATGAGATTTCCTTATTCCTATCTCATTATTCTTTATGAAATAGTAAGTTTACGCTCATTGATTTCTTCTACTTATTATTTGCATCTATTTTCTACTGCACTGAAATAAAGCTAAAAGTATTCTATGACTTTCTAAAATTTGAGTTAAATTGTATATTACGGAAAATTCTTGATTCAACTAGTCATATTAATAATTTATTACTACAATTATTAATTATATTCAATGAATATTACGATGTAACGAATTTTCTTTCGTTTCATTCTCTCAAAGAGAATCATTATAAAATTACATTCATTTTTCATGAGTAAATATAGATTAAGAAATATCAAATACATCGTATTTGAAAATTGATGAAGTATTAAATTCTAATTTCGTAATATGGTTAAACTAATAATTAGTACATGCCCCGGATGCGTTAATAATAAAATTGTCTGTGAAGCTCTTGGAAAAATTAAGTGGCGGATGAAGCAGGCATCTTTGAGCAGTGTCTATGGTGGCAATAACGCTAAATTCTCGTCAAGAAAGCTGAGCAGAATTTCTTTTTATAGCAGGCCTCTAGGAGTTGTCATCAAGCGAGTTAAACTGAAAAACCCTCGGAATTATTTAGAAACCGTCTGCTACCGTATCTCACTCATCAAAGTTCACTTTACCGAAATTGAAAATCCCGTTGAGCTTTCAACAGAGCACGTTTCGAAAATATGTTAATTGGTATCGCACCCGTCCGAATTGATAGTGATTACTCCTTTCGCGACTCCCTCCCAAGTTGCAATCAGGGCTCATTCATACCAAATTGCTCATTAATCGAATAATATAACTGGCTTGCGATAATTAACATAAGAATAGCTGCGTCATTGTTCGGTCATTAAAGAAAATTTGAGCAACAGTTAGCAGAAGCTGCGCGCAGACTTTCGAATAAAATAAAGAGAAATAAAGCGGGTTGAAGCGGAAGGAAAAAGACGGCCAAATACAAAGAGTGCAGACAGTTTCCAACGGAGTTCATGGCATTATATAGTATATTTCCTCGCGTAAACGAACGATAAATTCGCTTTAGTAAATAAAACGAAAGTTCCAATCGGGCACACAATAAGTCTTGTTACACCTGCAAAAATCACTTGAATTCGTGTACTCTCAATATAAAATCCAAGTCAATATTGTCGAAGCTTTTTTTTCATCAAAAATAACATAATTTTTTATATAATTTAATACATATGAAGTATTAATAAATGTAAATTTTTGCAATAGAATTATTGTTCCGAAACTGCTATCAACAAAAGCAGCTTGTATATTTTATTTTAAAACTAAAGAAGTATCAATTTTATTTCTGAACGTAAAAACAGAAAAAATTATACATGGAGAACGAAATGCTAGTATAATTTACTAAACTGACAGGTAAAGCTGGGACAAGTCGAAAAAATAGCATATATTGACAGCTTTTTTGTATTGTATACAATATGGT
>JABFOV010002043.1:0-21660 GCA_022817685.1 Aradophagus sp. ZL-2020 | reverse complement strand
AGTAAACAATGTAACATCTTCAAGACTTTTTTGTATATAATTATATAAATCAAGAGTCTTTCTTCTACTTGACCAATGGATAATTGCCGAGGTCAAATGTATTATTTATTTAATTTCATGCGAAAGATTTTGTATAGCTACGATTAAGCCAAATCAACGTCATTAAAAAAGGATTCTATTAAAGTCAAATGTCGAAACTTTTTTTCCTGCTCTGACTTAAGTCTTTAATTTACTTTTCGCTTGTGCTAATTATATATTCGATAACTCTATGTCAAAGCCAGCCCGAAAAAGACGCAGCATACCAGGCTACGTAATCATGTGAATTTTTTTTTACCGGAGATAAGTTATAAATCATTCAATCAAACAGTCCATCAATTCCATAGACGTTTAAACATTTGCCATGAATTACTTTCATTTCAGCATGTATTGGCTTCTTTGCTTTCGTGTTTCCTTGCGTAGTAAATTTGTCTATATTAATGCTTCATTTAAAGATTGGTATACCTATATGTATTAATGGTAAAAATACCCATTGGTTGATCAAGTAATGTCGTCCGACGTAAAATGAATTAATTTGTACACGAGAAAAATAATTTGACGCATGCAACGTTAAAAACAATATTAATATTTATATACTTATTAAAGTTCATGCATCGAAAAAAACAATGCTGAAAATCACTTGGTTTAAATTTATTGTGGAATCGGATATAATAAAACATGTAAAATAATTTCGAACGTTGACAATATTAACAAGAATATTATTAACAAAAACAATAACAATTACAGCAACAGTAATAACTACAAAACAACAATCAATAACTAACAAGTTTTTTCATCTTTTTCTTTTTAATAAAATATATTCTACATATTGTGAGAAATGGAAGCGTTTCAAGCGGAACTTTTTTCCATTCCTGAAACGTAATTGCTACTCTTTCTGCAGCTTAGTACTAAAATCAGACAAAGTGAAAATTATTCTAAAATATTAAAAACTTTCATTTCATTAAGTTCGATTCGCGAAACTACAATATACAAGATTTAATGCAGCCATAATAATTTAGAAAACTCGCGAAGAAGATATTAAAAGCTCATAAATTATACCTCCAATTATCGACCGACGTCGACTTCGGATTTTACGATTTTTGTTACAATGATTTTAGAATTACATCTAATACATATAAAAAACGTAATTATTCAACTTACTTTTTTCTAACACACATTGCAATCATCGCGCAAGGATTGAAATAATCTCCAACGGTTTATTCTTGTCTAATCGTCGAGTGACTCGGGCGTCAGAATTTCTCCTGCAACTTTTTTTAAATATTAATTGCAATCACCATTTAACGATGAAAATTCAAAATTACGGCATTCCGCGCGCATATCGTGCGCTATTATTACCTAATTAAGACTTGGTTTTGGAATGAAAGATTGAATTGAATTCCGAATTAATGTAATCATTGCGCTATAATTGTCATTCGCAAGCCAATTTTCATCGTTTCGTATGGTCCGTTTTCTACGTCTGTGCGAACGACAAATACTACTGCCGCCATTAACATCGCCGTAAAAAGCGCAGCAAAACCGGGACAATAAATTTTCATGCATATCGTGCATCTTAAACGCTGCCATTTGTTAGTCTCCTTGCGCCGCTTATCATCTTTATCTGCTGTTATAATGCACCCTCGACATGGAGCAGATACAGGCCACTTCTACCAATTACCGCGGCGTCAATAGCGCGCTTATCAGCGGGCCCGAAGACGTGAAAATATTTTAATTTACTTCGCATTTTATTAACATCAGCTCTACGAATCCGACAACAAAAGCAACTGGCCTGTAAACGCGCCGTGTCAATCCCGAGCCCGAGTTCTCGCTTTTTCGTTGCTCTCTCGCAGGCGCACATCCGGCGATCTGACCTTGACGAAAGATCGTGTAAAGATCCAATTAAAACATTCCTCCATAAATAAAGATAGCCCCTTAAAACAGACGTCACGTCATGCGAGCCTTCTTTCTACAACGAATTTCTCTATCAGTGTCGCCCCGTGATGACTCTTCGCTCCCACCGATTGCTTTCCTTTCGATTAGACAATGAGCAGTGTCTATTTCACTTGTTTTCTCGTCAGGTGCCGCATCATATCCCGATACCAGTGCCGGTCAATCGGCCGGTGCCGATACCAGTTCCGCACATAGTGAAAGTTCCGCATCACGTGCCGGTTGAGATCAGCAAGCCGGTCCCAGTAGAGCTTCATCAGCAGGTACCGTTCTTCATCTCGAAACCGATTGCACTACCACAGCCGATTCCGGTGCCTCATCCGATCGCCATTTCTAAACCTGTCTATTACCCGGTCTCCCACCCGATCCCGTACCCCGCGGCCGCCGAGCCTTCAGAGTCTAACGAACAAGAGCAGCACGAGAGTGGACATTACGACGCTTATCAGCAACAAAAGTCGGCAGAGGAGGAGGAGGATTACGAACAACATTAGGTGATGTTACAATTGTTAGAGTAAGAGTGATCGTTAAGCAACGAATTCTAAATGGCCAAAGTTATCATTCAAATGATAAAGTATACTATATAGTGTACTGAGAGAAATTGTATAATAAAAATTGTTAAGTTTGTACTCATGAAAGTTAACTAATTATTAGTAAATTTTGTTACAGTTATCATAAGAATTACAACATTCATAGAAATTATGTTTTCTTGTATTAATTTTTATAATCATTACTGTGATATAACATTTTAATATGAACTGAACATTTTTGATCACGAAATTTTTCTCAGTGTATAAAACAATATAAGTATAAAAAGTAGCCTTGTTCTTGCGATGAAAATAATAGTTTATTCCTGAAATTAGGAGGAAAAAGCAATTACTTACTCGTGAGTTTGTCATTCTCGGTTTCGGGCAGTATAATAAACTTACATGTAAAAAATTGCTATGTTTTCTTCCTAGAAGTAAAATATACGATTAAATAAAATTGCTCTATGAATATATAAGTGAATTTAATTTTATTAGGTTTACCTGCGTTATTCATTACATTAAAACAATTATTTTCACCGAATATTTAATTTAAGCTATATCAGACATATTAAAGTAATTAATTCAGAAAAATTAATTGAGACGAACTCCTTCAATCAAATTTATCAGCGTTAAAAGTAATGTAGGTTATTAAAATTGCCCTTAGAATAATCATTTTGACTTTCATGAACGTGTAAGCATTAAGACTGTTGATTTTAATTACCAAAACTTCGTCGTTTTTTCTCTTTATTTTTCAAAATGAATATTTATTGAAGATCGAAGTGATATCAATGGCTTAAGATAGTTCTAATACTTCGATTATGAATAGTCAGAATAACAAGAGTTTCCTGTTCGGAAGGCGAAAAGTTGGCTGAATTCAGTAGTTGCAAGTATAATAACTTTGGTTCATTTTGAGTTACATTATTAGAACTTGCAAGAACAATGTTTTCAATTAATTATATTCTGACTTGTCGGAATGTACTTAACGAATTAAACCCGTTATAATAGGTTTATCTGTAATGTATAACTAATTATATATAATTGTTTATTATGAAGTATAGAAATAATTATTTCTCATGTAATAACAACTAATATAAGACAAAAATTATGAATGATGACTTTAGAAATATTATCATAATGTTGTTTCATTTATATTATTTATGCAATTTTACACAAATATTTACAATTTAATGAATCTCGAAATTCACACAATGGAAACACTTAAAACGTCAGTAAAAATACTTTAGAAAACCTTTGGTATTATATTATACAGATTATTCCAGTTATCTTGTTACAGTTTGTTAAGTAACCGAGCATTTGAAAACTGTGTATACCATATAATCCATAATCGTCAGTTTTCTGCTCTAACTGGTTTAATTTATCCAATAAAAGCAAAAATAAACTGTTGTTTCCTGTTTGAAATACGGTATATTTATTATTCCAGTATCAAAGAATAAAACTTCGAATTCCTCTCTGCATAAAACGATTAAGAAAATTAAAGAAGGTTCCATTAAACCTTTGATGTAAACCTAAAACCGGTTTCAGATACAATTTGCATCTCATGATTTATCATAATGAGCTTCCAATCACTGTTTAAAGTATAATTCTATTCGTTGCACTCTGGATATTGACATCAATAAATTTTCATCGCATTATAAGCGACAATTATTTCGCTCTCCATTGGAAGTTAAAAAAAATCAACATATGTCCAGAAATAATATACTGAGAAAAATAATAATCGTGGGCTCTCGCAAGGAAAAAAAATATTGCCAACTGGAAATTCACTTGTGCATAAATTTGGCACAAGTTTGGATTGAAGTTACGATATAGACGTACATGCCGTACTAATGCCAGACTTGTGCCAGTCCAGTTGGCAATTACTTTTTCCGCGCAGGCTATCAACTCCGATTCGTTCTGTCGGAGTTCAAGTAACTCCGACAGAAGATTATTGCCAATATGAGTAGCCTAAACATCGACAAGATTCGTTGAAGCTGATAAACCTCTACCGTTTTTCAGTGTAATTGTTTCCAATATTAGACTTTTCATTATGATCAAAACTGAATTTCAATACAAATGTTAGAGATTGTAATATTGGATCATAATTAAATTTAGATATTAAATCTAAGATGTTCCTTTTTTTATCGAAAATAACAGTGTAAAAAATAACATTTGAAATAAAAAATTGGCGTTTTTTTTTTTGTAAAAATCTTTTATTGACTTTGTGACAATGAAATAATACAAGTACGCCTAGCCTCGTGAAACAATGTTCGAAATGATTTCTGGCTCGAGCTAAGATTGTGTAACAATTATAACATGATTTAACAAATTATATGTCCTCGTTGAGAAGAGAGGAGGCGACTTCTCTTCGCAAAGAAGGGACCTTATTCAAATTGCTTTAATATTGTTTTCTCAGTATTATCACGACACGCGGAAATCGCAGCTGTGATCCTTACATCTTTTGTTTTCTTGTCTTCTTCCTCTTGATCGTTGCAAATACAAAACTAAAGCAATTCGCTTTTCCATTTTCCCTTCATTATTTGTGCTCGTGCGCGCAAGTGTCCTTTTTCGTTCTTTAGTAGTGATGACCATAGTGATGAGCGTAAATCACTGGATGACTGTAAGGTATGTGCTTCACGATTGGCACGGCGACCGGTACTTTAACTGCGACTGGATATGGAACGTGCTTGACGATTGGGTATGGCTTAACTACGGGAACCGGAACAGCTACAGGCACCTAAACAAAAGCGATTTATTTCGTCATTAGGATTGCCTTAATTGAAAGTTCCAAACGCAAAAGAAATTTACTAACTGAGTTGCATCTTCATTTATAAATTAGCATTTTATTTGTAGTATTGTAAACGAAAAGTCTAATAAAATATGATTAATATAGAAATGTATGCAATCTGTTTTAAGACGTTGCAATTAAATGCAATTTTTCATATCACTGTTTACATTTCAATAAATTATTTCTAAGTACAAATATAAGTGTAATTTAACAACCTGTTGAAGTTTTTCGAAATCTCGCATAAGATTCTCATCGGAGTTTGTTTCAAATTATCCTCTCAAAATATCGTTTTACTTTCTTTTTATTTGTACATTGTTTGTGAAAGAGTGGAAAAAAGGGCAAAAAACGAGGGAAAACAGGAAAAAAAAATGAAATTGTAGAGTGTAATAAGTTCATTTCATGGGAAAGAGTACGCATGAAATATTACAAAGTTCTTACTAAAACAGAGGAATGGATATACATTTAGGTTTTGCGTTGCAATCTATAAATAACGTACCGAGATACGCTGAAAAATTAAAGCATGCGCTCGAATTACGTGCGCGCTACTCTACAGTATATTTTTTCATGAATCAAAAGCAATAAATGCAAAATTATACGACCGCTCATGACTCTCACAATTTATCATCGCCTTTCTCTGTCTATTATCTTGTCCGTGTAAAGCAATTGAATTAAAAAAAAAATGCTTTTCCAAATTCAATTTCAAAATGTTCGTTGATAAGTTTACTATTCCAAATAAGTATCGAAATCACATCGCGATGAAGTCGATGTGTCGTTTCGGTGATTACTTCCAAGCGGTAATCGCGGTAACGAGTCACTGATTGAATTTCAAAATTGTACGAATTTTTTACTCATGCACTCGTGGGAAATAATTGCGGTGAAATTTTGTGATGTGCGGGGTTAATACCAAACAGTCAATGAATATTGAAACCGGTCCACGTATGGGAGTCTCTCCGCGAAATGAAATGATGAATAAATATTTGTATCGGATTTGCATTAAAAATGTTCAACCCGTCAGTCGAATTTGAATAGTCCAGGCGGAAAGTCGAATAGAAATTTAACGTGATGTGAGGTGATGTGTTGCATGTAGTCAACGTGACTTTATAAAACGTTCTATTATACTTTTTTAGACTAAATTTTTGCACTTTGACTTAAAAAGAATTTTTCCAAAAAGGAAAGCCTCCTTCCAAACGACGACCGAAATATGCTTCGAAAATAGTTAATTCGTTCGATCATCTTAATCGTGGCGCAAATCACTTTCAATTACTTCGAATCACTTTTTAATGAACGTAATTGCAACGCAGATAACGCGAGTAATTATTCAACAAAGATCGGAAAATTGCCTTCAGCCCCATCTCTCATAATTATTAATGCCGCGTGCGCCGGCCATCGGAAAGAAGATAAAACGATCGAAAAAGATAGTGGGTAATTTGCGCGGCAACGCCGCCACTTATTTACATTATATTAATAATAAAATTGTTTAATTGAATTTACTCGGCGCGACCGTTGCGAAGCGGCTCGCGATGGCTGTTTTGCAAGAGCCCGCGTCTATTCCACGGGATTGCGCAAGCGGTTTATCGCCCCACCGCTCGGAACGAGCCGGGACATCCATTAAAACCGGGAGGCTCGGTCGAACATTCCCTGACTCTAACGTTAATTAACACGACACGTGAGCAACAATCGATGCATCAATATCTCAATCAATAACAAACAAAGTGCATCTCGCAGCGAGGCGGTCAATTCTTGGCGGGAAGATGGAGAGAAAAAAAGGGCCTCGCAAATGGGGTCGTTATTTCCCATGCAAATGCCTCTCACTCGTGCATCAAGACTTGAAGAAAATAAGAAGATGCAATCGCGTCGCCGATAAATAAGGATCATTTCTTGGTCACTGGCTTCGTT
This sequence comes from Aradophagus sp. ZL-2020, assembly GCA_022817685.1. NCBI lineage: Eukaryota > Metazoa > Arthropoda > Insecta > Hymenoptera > Scelionidae > Aradophagus > Aradophagus sp. ZL-2020. The sequence continues at coordinate 14,478 of JABFOV010002043.1, read as the reverse complement.
TCTTTGTTTATTTTCTTTTTCCTTTCCTTTTTTTTCGTTCATTATTTTTTCTCTACTCCTTTGTCCGCAACCTTGTCCCCCCCTTCCTTCTGGTTTTTATCTCAATCAAACATGTTTTCATTCCCGATTCAAGATGATTTCGCAAAGTCTGCTGGAGAGCTTGCTTAATTAACGCGGTTACAATGCGCGCGCGCATCAATAATACGCGATCGCCGAAGCATGATTGGAAGCGCGAGGACTCTGCAGGGCACAATCTCCTTGAGTCTGAGCGCACCTCCGAGGCAACAATTGGGCCAGATCCAGCCACACGTAATGTGTATACTTAACGTAATAGAACTCGTGGTGTGGCCCGGCGATAATTTTCATTGAAATTATGAACAAAGATATACCTCCGGCTACAAATTGAAAAATTCATTAACGAGTCGCGTTTTAAATAAAGATTTACTTTAATTAGGAAATCAAGCTGATTTATCGCCGAAGCAGGATTGATCGACGAAATCGTTTGTTGCAGCGGGCTACAGGATTTTCCTTTTGCCTTCGCAACACTTCTCTCCCTCGATCAAGTTTGCAAAGTTTATACTCTTTTGAACGAATCTTTGAATCGGAAAAAAATGATGTTAATAAAATTTTCTCGAACTTTGGCACACACTTCTTAATGAAGTTTGGAATAGATTTTGAAGAACAAATTTATAAAATTCACTTCAATGCACTTCTTTGAGAATAGCGTGATGGCGATTTTATTTTGTCTTTTGAAATTTCGCTCATGTAGTCATAAATTTTAGAAAATTCATATTAAGTATTTATCATTCGAGTTGAAAATGAAGTTGTGAATATACAAAATTTAAATTATTAATAAGAACAGATACGATCGGTAATTCTGTAGTTGATATATTGTATGCCTGCTAGAATTTAATTAAACATTCAATTTTAAGGCTTAACAATGAGAAAATAATATAATTTTCGTACAGCGTTGTGAATCGAACAATTTACGTTAATGTGAAATGATTTACATTTTTTTTCTTTGAAAATTTGAAAGTTAAATGCTATAGTAATTAAATAAGTCGTTTTGTACTTTAAATTTAAAATTTATGTAAACTATAATAAAAAATTATAATACTTTATCCAAACATTGGAAGATACTTATTTAAATATAAGGCGTTACCATGACCATTACCACGGTAACCGGTACACCATTATTCAAAAAATGTAACATATTTGCGTAACACGTTACTCGTAACAACGTTGAGTTTAATGAGTGAGTTTGTTGCTTTTAAATTAAATATTAAACAAATTAAACATTGTTGAATAACGCGTTACTTGTAAGGACTATACTTCCAACGTCTGCATTTCCCTTTCTGATTGAGACTGTTTTTACCTTAACTGGCACGTGTACGGGTTTTTCGACCACAACTGGATGTGCGACAGGTACTATCTGCTTATGTACAACGGTGTTAACCACTGGATAATGTGCCACTGCGGGATAATGTCCATATCCGTATCCTAAAATACCTCGTTTGTCTTTCTTACTCTCTGGCGCAGGTGCTTCAGCCTCCGTAATTTCTGCCTCTGTGATTTCTGGCTTCTGCTGTTCTTCTTCAGCGGCGTAAGCCACCGCCAGCAGTGCGAGCACAAAGACAACCTGAAAATTAATACAGATACCATATAATATGTTAGATTTATAACTTATATTTCACGTGAAATACGAAGTTTTCGAAACACATTGATGTTAATATTCCTATTAGTGATAAATTATTTCATTATTTAATTAATATGAAAAGGTAGTGGAATTCATTTTTAATTCATGTAAACTCAATGGCAATTATATCGCATTCCATCAGATTATCGTAAGTTAAATCTCTCATTTTTTAATTACTATCAGAGATCGAGAATTTTCAAAACATTCCACACATTTTCATGAAATAAAATCTACAGTCTATATTGATGTAATAAACACGCACTCTTTCACAGTTCACTTGATCAAAGCTAAGACCACTGGAATCGAATCGAGGCATTGAATATTCTTCCATACCAGTTGTTAATTACTGCAAGGAAACTTGGGTTCACTCGAAACCACGTTCACTTGAGTCGAGTAAACTGTCACTTGCTCGAACCAATTTGAAGTTAGGAGCAAGTGAAAACTTCAATAATCTAAGTTTCTTGTTTCAACTGAATTTATTTTTAAGAGTGCAATTTTGATCAATAAGAGGCTGATTATCACAAATAAGAATAATACGAATCGTGTGATATAATAAACAAAATAAGACACTATTGAACAGTGAAATAATTAATGTAATTTCATACAAACGTGCTCGCACAAAAGTCTTGAATTTCATTCAAAAATTTCTATCATTTACCATTATTTTCTTGCTTTTAAATCCAACTTTAACGCATTACACTTTTTACGCTAAAATACACACTACGAAGTACAGAATATATTGTGCGTCCCACCTATAACGATTCGTGATGCTACCGAAAAAACGTATTAATCAAGAAATTGTTGAGTGTAAAATACGGTCTATATTTTCCAGTCAAATATTTTAACGAAAATATTTCAACGAGATGTCGCCTTTATGTAGCGAAATTAAAAAATTTCGTGATTTAAAATAAAATTTTGCGAAGATAACTTCTTTTCATTTTTAAAATTCTAATGTATTTTCGCTCAGAAAAAAGAAAAAAATCCACTCACACTTTCCACCCCAAAACTATGCAGCTTTGGCTACGAGCCAGGATTTGATATAAACACAGAATAGAATTAAATTTATATCAAATGAATAAAATAAATATCACAACATAAATATTAGAGAAAGAAGATAGATATTCGCCGCGGCAGAGGAATCGGTTTGCAAACTAATTATTTAATTTTGTCGATTAACGCGCAACGAACAAGCGAATCAAATTTGGCCCAGTGTACTAAGAACATCACCGACGCGGATCTTATTGCGCACAACAATTTCAAGCCCGTGGAGCGATTTCAACCGGAGAATTTTTCTGCGTCTGAAGGCGCCGTCGACGGATGCAGGACAAAACGGCCGCAATAGTATACAATTACCTTGGTATTCATGATGTCGTAGCTAAGTGACTTAAGCGACTGAAGAGGGTCCTGAAGAATTGTGCTTATATACGTCCTGTACCAATAACCCTCGAGACGCGTGGATGCGGCGCGCGATATCAAAGTAGCACTATCGCGCGAAGAGTGGTGGTGGCATATCCGAAGGTTCTGGTTTCCGCGAGGACAGCCGTAAGAAGACCTGAATGAAATCACGGCTCAACAATGAGATCCCGCTCGCTTTGCATGTCGCTTGCAAAACCGATATTACGTCGTATCACCGACACATAGACATAATCAATCTCAGCTGCTTATGGGCAGAGCTAGATCAGGGATAGCATGCAAATGAAATGGCTCGCTTATTAGAACGGGTAATTAAGTCGGAGGAGACAAAAAAGTCGGCCTAAAACAACATTCACGGAATGTCACATCAAAGTTTAGTTGACTTTGAAAAAGCATCAAGAAACTTTCGGGACAATACGCGATTGTATTTTCATCTATAAAGATTGAAGGTACGCACCGTGATGAACGCTAATTAATTTTCTAATGTTACTAATCTGAGAATGCTTCTGAATATATCCTGAGTACAAATTTTGCATTGTAACCCATATAATCTTTACAGCTACAGAGAAAATTTAACACTGCAGGAATAACTTGAGAAGCACTCTAAGATGATTCACATGGTATTTTAATATGTGAAAACTTTTGATTTAAAGTTTTTTTTCCGTCACGCTGGCAAAACTCTCAGCATGACATTTTTATGTTAATCCTTAATGTCAGGCATGGCGTAAGTGTTGCATTTAGATTTAAAGATGTCGTTTCAAAGTGATTTTTTCTTGTCCGGGCAGTAGGAATGGCGTTTCATCAGGTTGTCCAATTTTCAATCTGTTTGATATTTGTTTGAAGAAAAACTTGGCCGGAACGGAAAAGGCTAGATGGCAAAACTTCAGCTTCGACAATTCGAGTGTACTGTTTCGAAGTTACTCGCGAACTTTTCGTAATTACAGGATTCAAAGTTTTGTTGGTCTTATCTTTTTCTTTCTACTTATTTTCACTCGCATCGATCCTTTGATCCTCCGTTAGTCCGATAGTCAGTCACAATTATAATGAAAAGAGTGAAGTATGTTGTCTGTGTGATGAATAACATTTGCTCTAATTTTTCATTTTATTTATTGTACGCTATTTATTGTTACATGATTTCGGAAATTATGTCAATCGGAGTATTTTTCATGTTCGTGACAAACTTTGATTAAAGTTTTACATCTAAGATGTTGAAAAATTATTTTATTTCGTTGCTGTTAAGTGAAATATGGTTGCAGTGTGGGCTTTCAATTAGGACTTAGTTTAACAAATTCAAATTTAAAGTTTTAATAAGTATTAACTGTTTTACGTGAAATTCATGCAAATAGATTGATCTTGTTTAAGTTGCGGATTTGGTGAAACATCATGACTTGTTAACTAGAATATGTAGTAAAGAACGACGAAGGAACAGCGCGTGAAAATTGAAGTTGGCTAGGTAATTATTGATTTTGATGTTTCTTATAAGTGTTTAATGTTTAACAATTTAATTGGAATAGTACGTGAAAAATACAGGTAATTTATAATGAACAAATCTTGCTTTATTTGACATCGTTTCCAAATGAGGATTCTTAAAAAAAACGTTTTTGTCTTTAACAGATATTGACGTTTAAAACATCAAATACAAATTTAAAAAGCTCTGTTAACGTCATTGAACGTTGAAGATACTTTAAGTATGTTTGGGATCTCCGGGATTGATTTCTTTCATTATAAATTGTGATTATAAAAAAAAAAAAAAAAAAATAAAATATGTATATTTTTCGCAACGCTTGTTTTTTACCTATTTTAGGTGAGAAGAAGTGTATATTGTGCTTATAACTATTTCGCGTAATCTGGTTTCGCTCTGATCGAAGGAGTGATTCGTTTTATTGAGCCACTTTTTCTCTTCAGCAAATTACTCAATACTCTCTAACCAGAAAATTAGTCAGCCTCAAGAGTAAACAGTATTTGTATTAAACACAAATATTGTTTGTGGGTTTTTTAGGAACAAAACATTAATTGCGTCTAATTTAGTAAGAAGAAAAAAAAATTAAGAATAAAAGCAATCAAATGAACGCAATAAAAACATCGTTGGTAATCTGCGTCAAACATATATTTATAAAAAAAGTAATACCAAATTCTTCAAACTTTAAATTCAGGTCTACATTTGTGTCCAACTTTCGTGATAAAGTGTTGAATTAACGGAACCCCGTAACTCCTGGGGCCTGACCGAGTCAACGTTCAGTGCCTCTTTTTTTTCACATTTCTACGAATTTCCGACAAATCCGGCGAGTCATTTTTTTAATAGATCACCTGCGTCGGAGAAGGGTCGAGTAAATTGTACCATTTGAGCATCGTTAGTGGTCAGAATCCTTTTGTAGATAAAAATTACATCGAGCTATTCCTAATTTCCTAAGTGCCCATTACCCAAAGAACTTTTCGGGTCATTTGTTTTTCTTAAAATCACGGTTTCTAAGAGACGTGTTTCGCAGCACTCTGCAATTCCTATTTACCTCACTTTCATTAAACATCGGTAAACGTCCATTACCAATTAGCCATTAATCGACGTTTTATTGGTGTTACACATGTGCTGAGTAAATTACACCGGAAAGTCTAACGATTATGGGCAGTGAAAGTCAAAAAAGCGTACAGCCAGGTCGTTGAAAAATTCACGCCAAAGATTCGCCGTCGCCTTTAACAAAAAGCGTGAGCTAAATATTCACGAGCACTTTTTGCTATTTCCACCTGTACGTAACATTTCCATAACTCATGAAAAAACATGTGTTTCGAATACATGTAAATACATTTATATGAGCCATAGATTATTCAACATATATACGCACGTGTAATTCACTAATAATAGAAAAAAAAGGGAAAAAATACGAGGAAAGGAAAGGGGGATAATTGCTTACGAGCAATATGCATTTGTTTGCTATATGCAACGCAGTGCGTGTATATGGCACGTACAATATGAAAGCGTACGACCCTAATGTGTCATTTTTTTTTGCGAAATTGTCGAGGTGATCGGAATTCATTTTACAGCACGGGGATTCGAAGGCGCGTTTCAAATTGCGCCGAAATCGATCCGAATTATTTTCTTCGCAGCAAACAATGTAAATTACTATAGGTGAATATAACGTAACTCGCTCGGTTATTGTCAACGAAGCAGGCTTGTCCATTATCATGTTAATATAACAGAGACCACTTTCATCTGCGTACGATTCTCCGAACACGAGAATGATACTCATCAATGTCGTGCTAAAACAGAACCCTTCAAAGGCCGGTTAAAAAATGTGTCATCAATTTCAAAATTTAGGTTGCGCAATGTGTATTACGAATGTGTGTGTGATGGGTATGCGTGAGAGGAGGACAGTGAAAGAGCGCGTACGATTTTGTGTTCATGCATACATGAGTTTGCATGATAAATCAGTGCAATGAATATAATTTCAAGAAAAAGCGTTGTAGGTAGAGCGACGGAGGTCGTAATGTAATCGTCGATTAAGAAATACTTAATTATCCGTCCAACACCCTAGATTTCGCACAAGTTCCAGCCAAAGGTAACTTTCGTCATGCTCGGTTGACCAGTAAAAATACATCAAAGCACGGGACCAATTAGCTACGTCATTGAACGCACTGCATTGACTTATTTCAACTGGTCTTATCTGTTGTAGCTGTTTCTTTGTCTATTCGCTAAAGCGAGCTGCTAATCTGATCCAACAATTTTTTCGCGACTGATTGTGCAAACTTAATTTCCGCGTCCAATATCGGAACCAGTTGAGTGAAGGAATGTGAGAAATAATGGTGTATTATGGTGTTTGAAATGCGAGTTACGAAATCACAAAATAAATATGGACGAGAATAAAAAAAATGTGAAAAAATCAATACGCGAAATAGATTTAGAATTTAAGTTTTAGCTTGCATAATTAGACCCAATTTCAGTTTTGACTTAGGTTCAAACGAAAGAAACTTTGATTAGAAAACATTAAAAATTTATTTCCAAAAATTTTCGGCGCTATAATTTACAAACAGGAGTATTTTGGTTCGATGCACATCACGACTGCTGCAATATTCGACGTGAGCGTTTGTGGGTTCTCTTGCTTTTGTTGGTGGGTTATGGTCGAATGATGATGACGATTCATTTATGGACCAGAATGTCTATCGTGTTTTTACGTCTAGTAGTCTAAACCTCCATGGCCTCCAAAGTCTCCAAAACTACCGTGGTTATCATGAGCTTTCACAACGACTGGGACTGGGACATGGACGGTGTGGTGCACTGGGACCTAAAAAGTAAATTTCAACATAAGACATCGAAGTTGTCTGAAATTCTTAATAAGTTATATGCTAAAAAACTAATGATAATAAAAGTACAAATAACAAAAATAAAACATCTTCTAAGATATTTTAAAGAGTTTAGTTTCAAAAAATTTTTTATTGAATAGTAAATAAAAATTATGTTCTATTTAATTACCTTGACGGGGTAGGGTTGTGGCACTGGGTATGGGACCTTAACTGGAACTTTGACTGGGTACGGCCTGTCAACTGGAACATGGACGGTCTTGGTCTTGATGACTGGGTATGGCTGTGGAACTGGGACTGCTACTGGGTATGGCTTGGGTACATGAACTGGAACCTGCAAAAATTAAAGGAAAATTATAAAGTAGTTGTTACATGTATTTGTTCTACAAACTATTTCTTTTTTATGGTCACGTTATCCAGTTGATGGAGTTTATTTTTTGTCAAAACTTAATGGTCGAAATTTAATATTTAATCGATAAAATCAGAATTGAAATCATGACTTGTACCTTCACTGGGTATGGTCGGTCCACTGGAACTGGGTATGGTTTAGGAATGTGGACTGGAACAGCGATGGTTTTGTGGATGGTCTTCACTTCTTTGTGACCCAAGTCACCGCCATAATCGCCGCCTAATCCGCCAAAATCACCACCATATCCAAAGCTGAAATCGAGACCTCGTTTCTCGACGGTCTTTTCGGCATACGCCACTGAGATCAACAATACGCAGATCTACAAACAGAAAGCGAATTACTAAAGATGAGTTAATGTAAGAATTTTTGACTTTGACTTTAATTCAGATCGATTGCACAGCACTTGATGAACTAAGAGAAAAATTAAAGTGAAATGAAAATCAACACGTACCAAGGCCCTCATGTCAACCGACCGTATAATACTTTCGGTGTCTTTAAGTTCTACAGATCAGGTCTGCTTGGTTTAGATAGAAACCACCCTTTATATAGGTAATTCACTTTCATTTCGTACAGGCACCCCGCCAATAGGAAACCAATGTTTTAGAGCCACACCTACTTGAACGCAGAATTTACCCACGTTACTGCATGTGCCGTTCGTATTATAATACATAATATGCATTTGAGATTGTATAATACATTGAACGTGCTCAAACTCGTGTCATGTTAACGCACACGAACCAGCATATTATCACTAAACCTAGCGCGACACTTGCCGAAACGCAAAAATAGCGTTACACAATTTCCCTGGTTGTCTTACGAGGAATCTTTTATCCAACCACAAGGAAATCCGTAATAATCAGTATTGATATTTGATCGTTTCGTATGATTAACATGATATTAGCGGATAGAAGAAATGAATGATTAAAAAAAATATTAAACAGTTGGTTCTTGCATTGTTGACAGAAATTAACCTAATCATTGCCCTGGATTGAGATAATATATTTAGATTAAAAAATATCCATTTTTCGTGAATTTTATTAAGCCGGAGTTTTCAACCTTTCTTACTGCCCTCGACTATTTTCCTAATATTGTGTCGCAATCAACACAGTACGTCCCTTTTTTAATTAAGTAATGGATGAATTTTTTCCTCAAGAAAATATTTAAAATTCGCTATATTAGCAAATTTTAAGCATTTCCTCATTCCGTGAAGTTTCATAAGTAATATTACAGTCGTATTGTCTCAGACTACTTTCCCTTGAAAAAAGATCCGAAAATTTTACGTTAGCGTACAGCTTGTATAAAAACTGAACTAGAATAAAAAAATAATAATTAAAAATTAATAATAAATTCGTCTTAAACCCGAGCCGTCGTCATCGCAACTCGAACTGTCTTAAATCGAAATTTGTAACCCCAAGTCCAGCGAGTTTGTTTGGCTCGCGGATAATGAACGGTTATGAGGCAAATTAGCCGGCCTATCTTGGCAGCGCTTCTTTTGCATTTCGCAGCTTGATTAAAGAGGCGCACGCGTTATTAGCATCTTTGATTTATGGACTCGACGTGCGGTAAAAAATATTCGCGGGCTTTACGGCGCCCGTAAATATGTTTCAACTGTGGTGAAGGGGCAAGGACGAGGGTTCCAAGCTTGAATTTCTTTTGTCATAATAAACTTCTATTGATATCACTCGTGTGAATCCGAGCGATGCGAGGTGGGGCAGCCTGTCAGACAGAGAGGTAGCGAGGAAAAAGTAGAAACGGCGGCAAGAGTTGTTCGCCGATCGTTTGAACGACGTGATTGAAAGATTGATTTTGTGCATTCGAACGTAATTATCAGCCGTAAACAATCCACGGTAAATTTGATCGAGTCATCAAAAGCGTGCGAATAATTGCAAGGTCTTAATGAAAGTATTTTAATGCGGCTAACCCTCCGTATAAATAAAAAAGAAACGGTGACTGACGGCGGCATTTTCTTCTGCACGCTATTTGAAATTCACATGCCACTGTCGTGAATCAATTATCTCATCGACGACAGAAGAGTAGAAGAAAAAATTGATACATGAGTCCGACAAGAGAACGGAGAGAAAAATGCTGGGAAATCACATTAAAATAAGGCGCACGACATTTCCATACCGCCAACATTCTTGCGTAAGATCGTAAAAGCGGCGATAAACTATAATTAAATATAAATAATACGAAAACGTGTAACTTCAAGACGATTCTATTAATGCAACGACGATTCTATTAATGTTTTTTATCTCGCAAAAAGCGACCCATTATTAATTTTTGTATCGAATCAAAAAGAATGCGGAAGAAAGCATGCACGTATCTCAAAAAAGAACAATCGTATTGGTGCGCGAAAGTCTTTTAGTAACTCGCGGATCGTGTTCATGTGCATACGCGCATGCGTGTGTGAAACGTTAAATGAATAAACTTTACAAAGTTTGGAATAAAGAGCACTGTTTAAGAAATATAATTTAATGACGAAGAAATTAAAGAGGCTATGACATTTCGCGAGACTTTTTTCCTTTATCTCGTTCATTTTTTCACCTCCGCAACCATGCTTCCTCGCTCGCTTTTTTCAGCCTATCCGTTATACAAAGTAGTTCAAATAAAGGGAATATACCAAGCCTCATTAATATTTTTCCTTGAACGTTTGAAAATTATATCGGTAAAGTACACCGCAGTACAAACGAGATGCCCCGTTAAAACGATGCTTATCACAAATTATGTTCTGTTTGTGTGTAAATAATTTATTCCACTTGTAGATAATGTCAAATACGTGATAAAAATGGGCGCTGTTTACGTCAAATGTAAAATTACACTCGACTTTGCGTCATAAGCAAACGACCCACATAAACGAGTTTTAAATTTAATAGGCGGGCTCACGACAGACAAGTCCGCGTTTTACAAAGTGTTTTTACTTTTTCGAATGCGCCGCATTATTTATGCGCCAAACGATCTTACTTTCCGCTTTCCGGTTCGGGCACTAAATCCAGCGGTTTGGTTCGTGCCAAAAAAAACGACCGCATTAGTTAAATTGGTCCAATTATTCCGATAACATGTATTGTTAAATCCGGTAATATGAATCGTTATAATTTGAAACTTCGTTAATTGCTGTTTGTTAAGTGTCCCCATTCAAGCGGGGAAACCTATTGATTTGAGTCGTTTTGACTCAAGAACGAGCGAACGGGGATACGCTTCGGCGCCAGGTGTGCCGAACAGCATCGCATGCAAAGCTATAATATAAAATAAAACAAACCAAGAATATAAGAACTTTGAATATATATCTATATACGGTATGTTGGCGCGAACCAGAGTCGTGCCAACATCTTACTACTAAAGTGTTTCCCTACAATTTCGTATATTTTCCCGGACCATCCCAAAAACCTCACTTTAACGTCGCCGCGAATTGCTAAAAACGAAATTTATGGAAATGAGAAACGCGGGGCAAGAAAAATCCCCGTTAATAAATTCAAGCCCTTTTGCCTTGTGCCATGAATATTTCCCAACGAGAAAGAAAATCGGAAGGAAAAAATTACGGAAAGAAACGCAAAAGAAAATGAAGCACAAGAATATGATTATACCCGTTATAAATACTTTTACTTGCACAAAAATTAATTGCCACAATGGACGTTTATGAATCCTGACAAAAATTATTCGTTAAGACGTGGATAACAATTTTTCTCAATGTGATAATTTGAATATTCGTTATTATGACAACATATTTACAATAGCAACAAGAATATTCGTGGTAAAAACAAAAATGTGATAACGAATATACTTGTTTTCCGTTGCACAATATTCCGACTGTGATTTCGAAGGTCAATCCGACGATATTTCTTTTTGCGAAAAGTAATGCGCAGTTTTTCATGCATCATCGTAATACGACAAGCTTTTGGTGGATTTCATACATCAGATATTTCGCGGCGAATGAACTTCGCTCCTAACAACCCAGTCTCTTTTTTTCTTCGTGCATTAGCATATTAGTGGACCTGAAAGGGAGTGGGAATGCTAAAATTCATTACTTTCTTCTTCGGCTCAAAGTTCTGTGTATTAAGAAATTAAAAACACGAAGCGAATTATATCAAAATCCGAGAAGAGGGTAAAAATGTTGAGCTTTTTATTATTCTCTTTTTCGAAGCACCCTTTAAAAAGAGCTGTTTCGTTGGTAATTGTGCGACAATTTTATCGAAATTATACGACTTTGTGTTGATACTTGAATGAAAGCTGAAATGCAAAGAACAGGATTCAGGATAAACACATGAGAAAAAAAAAAGAAAACCGGAACAAATTACAATGTTGGTCAAAATGAAGCATTGAAGGCATCTCGTTCGAATGGAAATGAACAGACGTATTGATGTTGGTGTCTTTTAATTTGACGTATTTACGTCAACCGGAGATTCGGACGCGTCGCAGGCAAAAATCTAAAGGCCAGTGGGTACGAGCGCGTGTACTTTTGCATACGTAACTGCAATGCGAGCGCGCGGCTATCGACATAAACGAGCCCATCGAAGCCTGGCATTTCGTTCGTTTTTATCGATTCACGGCTGACTGTTCCTATAACGGGTTGTGTGTCTGTGAACTCATAGTGCCACACCAAACACACAAACCTGCAGACACGTCTGTATACGTATACACAAATAGGCACGCCGTGTGACTCTATTACAAAATCCGGAGTTGCGTTTGCGCTTGCGTGAGTCATAATTATCGCCGTACATTCGTCTTCTGAGTTGCATGAAAGCCGCTCTCCGTTCGACTATCCATTTTAGTGGACATTCCGATCTTGACGATACGCGCTCGCAGAAGCCTGGGATGAGCTACGAGATAGTGACGACGTATGCCTCGTTGTTTTGCAAACAATCGCTATTTTTCTTTGTATGTCTTTTTTTGGCCTTTTTATAATTATCTCCTTTTCTATTACTTTTCTTACTGCCGACGAAGAAAAATTATAATGAAAAAATTGCGAAATGCAATATAAACCTGGCGAGGTGTTTGATGAATTAAATGTTTTTATTCATTATTCATTATGCAATGTTGTAAAATACATCGAATTTATTTTCAGAAATTTTATATCAATCGATGTTTAAGTTGATGCTGAGTTAACATTATATTATTTGTTGTTACATCAACTTGCATATTGGTTAAAAACGACAATTTGTTTGGGGTAAATTTGACTTTTATTTCGTGAACAGAAGTTGCTGGTGTTCAATATATGTATGTTTTGAATTTGCATTTATTTGCTCATAAAATGATATGTAAAAATATTTACGATTATCCGGTGGTTTTCCTATCAGGTTTAAAATGTTGCACAATTATTTCTTGTCCTATTGTTTTGTGGCGAATACGTTTTACTAATGATGATAGACGTTAAGCCGAGTCGAACGCGACAACTCGTATGTAAAAGTTGAAATAAATCATTTCTAACGATTCTAATAAAGCGATAAGTTACATCAAATAAGAGACTGTAATCGTATTTCTTAATCACATTCAATATGTTGTGTTATCTACATTTATGGTAAACAGTTGTTAATCTAATTGTTTTCTCGCTTTTAATGAGACTGTATTCAATTTTGTTTACGTATTTCATAATACTTTATTTATATTATCTATATTTTATTATCGGTTATTATTATTACAAAAGCAGAAAAGTGTATTAAATTTCACATAGAATTTCAGTATTTAAATAATCCAACATATTCAACTTTTTAAAAAGTTAGAAGCATTATATCTTTTTGCATGGCATACTGTTACAAATATAGATGAAATTTGTTAAAATTTGTCACAAAGGGAAAAAAATTATCAGTAGAATATCAATAAAATTTAATGAAAGATGAAACAAAGGTGTTTGTACACGAGAAAGGAACTGATGTTTCATGAGAAGTTGACCTTAAATTGTTAAATTAATAGTATGTATTCCATTACTGTATTGTTTGAGCGAATAATTGAAAACTGTAAGCAAAACTTATTTTAAAATATTTGTTCCTGCATTGAGAATACTTTTTTTATTTTACTTGTTTCAAAACAAATCTCTTCTGAATATAGCAACTGTTTTTTTGCACAATTGAAAGAAATCGATATGCAAAAAGATAAATTTAAATTAACCTTTGTAACACAGCAATATTACATTCCGCATGTCACGAATCATCGTGCAGCTGAACGCAGCCGGGTTACACCTTTTTCTCCTCCCTCCTTTCGTTTCAACTATTATTTCGTTCCGGATTTCCGTATCATACGACGACCTTTTGTATGAAACGTGATAATTTCTTGTTTATGCAAGCCAATAGAATCATAATTTGCTGTAACGTGAGATCGTCAGCGTGCGTAACGGTATTGGTAGTAAAAAAAGGTGTCAGGTTTCAAAATACCGTGAACGCGAATTTCAAATAGAGATTAGATTTAAATCATCGCCTGTTGCAAAATTTCACGCGGGAAAAAATCCATACAATTATTATACAAATTTATTGACATTTAACTGCTTATGTCAAAACAGTTCTTTTTTAAGTTTTCAAATCGACATAGTTTCCTTTAAATTCACACATTACCGTGTGATCGCAGCACGCTATTTTTGCTCGCAAAATTTATTGCAAATAAATTGAGCAATCGGCAGCCGCGAGATGTTAGAACGATAATCGGCCGGGAAACGCGTCGTATATTCGAGAATTAATTGTTCCTT
>JABFOV010002042.1:0-21662 GCA_022817685.1 Aradophagus sp. ZL-2020 | reverse complement strand
ATGTTGTTGACTCGACCAGCGGAAATTCCTACTTTTTGATTAACCTCAGATTATGCACCGTTGTTCAAACTTCATTCCTTTAATCGAAAATTATAGTTTCGGTTATTAACTAAATCGAGCTGTCGGTGAATTTATTTTTAAAACATGTAAAGTACATTTCCCTTCTTTGACAGATTAGGTTATGTCCACGGCAGTCCACGGTGCAAAACACCTACACTTTGAAAACACTTGTGATAACGTAGTTGATATTGTTGAGGGCGCTGTTGGGCGGTAAAATAAAAATCACGTTGCATATGCTTCTTTAGTATCAATTTGTCGAATATTAATTCTATGTCAATTATATTGACATAAAAACATAATATAGTTATTTCTATAGAAATATATGTTAATTGTTATTTCAGATTTTAGATTCAATTTGTATATATTTGTTTCACGTTTAAATGTACTGTCTTATGAAATATTTCTCAATAATTTATCATCATTATATTTGAAGAAGACTACTAATTAACAATTATACTGCACAATTTAAATACATGCGTTTTTATTTGAATATGCAATTGATCCTTTTTTGCATTCCAAAAAAATATAAAATTTTGTCGAGTATGATTAAAGATATATAAATGAAGTGACAATAAAACGTTTTTCTAAAATGCATCAACAAATCGTTGGACAAATTAAAAAAAATTGTGTTTATCTTTTTATAATTGTACAACTATTGATAAGTTAATTTATTGTTTTTGAAGAAATATTATACTATATATTCAAAGATACAAATTCTTCATGTTATGTAATATGATAAACTGAAAAAATTTACATTTTTTATAAATTGTACTTGAATGTTTTGTATAATATAGTACTAGTATAACTTCTTCCAATTGGAATGCAACTAATTGATTTTTTTAATTAATTTTTTTTTATTTATTACTGCAATAATTTATAATATACAATAACATTGTATCTTCCTGACTAAACAAAGTGTCAAAGAATTCAAATAAGGAAATTCATTAAATTGTCAACATCAAGAAAAACTATTTGTTTCTAAATAAACGGGCTTTTTATCTGCAACAACAAACTAATTCATAGCTATCCGGTAATTGCTTTTCTGAAACAATTTTGAATTTCCAAAACGGCACGTTCAACATTGTCGCTAATTTAAATCAGCAAGATTTTAACACATGGCATACAGAGAATCCTTTTTAAATATCGTTTGTTCAACGACTTGTAAAGTCAAATTGTTTCGTTGAATCGTCGATTACCAATTATGCTAGTGTGTGCAGTACTGCAGTTTCAAGAATAAATCGAATGAGAAAATGAATTTATACCTAATAAAAATGCATGAGGGGAATTACGATTCATCACTTTTCTTAAATGACGATCAACAGTTTCATACTTTCTTCAAGAAATGTTAATAATATTAATCGAATATTATTATTGATTAATTAATTGAATATTGATGATGAAGTAATAGTGTACAAAATCGACTTCTGTTTTCTGTTTAGAATAATCTGCAATCTGTTTAAAATAAAGTGTTTTTCACAGTTAAAAATTTAAAGTAACATACTTTTAATGAGTTAATTTTGTACTGACTGTAGTTAAAATAAATTTAATTGTTGATATTTGAAATAAGTAAGCCTCAGAAATTATGTCTCAATGCGTCAATATCGTTAAAAACGTGTTTACCTACTCAAGTTAATTCTTGTAATATTAATGTAAAAACGTATATTTCCAGTAAAGTTTATTTGCCTCTTGCACGTCACAAGAATTTTGTTTCCTTCTACTAATTCTAATCTTCCTATTTATAAAGCTGAGATTGGGGAAAAAGGATGTACTCATAATGCAAATGATGTAAACTTTTGCACGAAATCATAAGTGGGCTTTTCTTTACCTTTTCCCACTGATAAATTAATACTAAAGAGAAATAAAAAAAGGACAAAGAAGGAGTGAACATATCTTAAGAAATTGCTAAATTACATCAGAAACTGTAAATGTTATTACTTTGATGATGATATAGTGTGATCAGGTCGTTCTAAATGATTCAAAAAGCGATTATCATCGACATTAAACATGCTTTTCACAGTTGAATAACCAAATTTTATTTTCTCATTCGTTTTTATCTCTTAAATAAAAGTTTCATTCAAGTTTACGATTGATTGAAATTGTAACTTTGTCGCACAAAGCTACTTGTCTTTATTTATGATAGCTTAAGTAGTTATAGCAATATCTAGTAGCTGAGATATTATTATAAATATATTAACTCAGTCTAATTGATACCACGTTTACAGCACTGTTGCATTTTGCCAATGGACTAATACGATTTAAATGATAATTATTTTTATATTTATTAAAAACATAATTTATATCAATTTCATTAATTTAAAATATAAATTGACCATTTCAAATTCAAGGTTTTAATTTAATGGGAAGGTATAAATAACTCGTCTGAAAGAATGTAGTTTATAAAAATTGCAATGGTCATGAATGACTATATTGTAAGTTACTTATAATGATATTAAACATGTACAATCAATTTGAACTTTTGTCGTGTTAATATACAAGTGTCACTGTTTAGCATGAAAAACAACATTTGCAACATTTACAACATTTGAATTTTCCATACATTTAAATAAATGAATCTTATAAGAATTTTAATTTAAACATTATAGTAATTTAAGATTTTAAATAATATTGGCTTCTAAGAATACGTAATAATTATTTATCTTATATTCACACCTGATTACAATGAAGTGGAAACAATTGGTTATTTTTGATAAAAATATAAATCTGATAATTTGGAGATTTATTCTTTTTGACAAAAATATTCAATTTTTTAATTCTTTCTAATGATATCAGTTCATTGGATCAATTATTGTTTCTTGTTCACCATCCAACAACCGCCTGGAATTATTAAATAATAATTCCTAGGCAGGTTGCTACAGCAATGTTATGGAAATTCATTACCAAAATCAAGAGAATTTTTACCAAAGAATGCCTACTGCTAGACTATTAGGCAAGCCTAATTTATTTCTTGATAAAATAAATGAATTCAATTTCAAGTACCTCGTTCAAAAGACAAATATGACGTTTCCAGCGTTTTTTTATCAAGGAATTCAAACTTAGATAAATATTAAATAAAATCATTGTCACTTGTTACACTATTTAGAAAATTATGCAAAATATATAATCTTCATAAACATAAATTTTACTTTATTTCGCTGTTTTCACCAATTCTTGTATAAAAATTGTACTAAAAATGAAAGAGAAAATTTTATTTTGTATAATTTTGTCTCAGTGTAAATTTGTTTGATAAAAAAAGAATGTAATTTCACGCACATTTTAAAAGTACATTTGTGTTTCAATGCTGAATAGTAATATAGTAAATTTTTTTAATATTTTCATCTAGTTTAAGTGTTTTAGTCAATCATGAACTAATCATTCATTGAATACATTATAGAATGACTATATGATTTCTTACTACTTCTATTATTCTGCTTATGAATGACTACAAACTTCAACCAGGATCTTATTTACATCTTTCTTTCGTCATAAGAGACATATCAGTTTAATTAGTTCTATTCTATATCCCCTAACTTCCTGAGCTACCTGACCTACCAACAGCACCCAGTGTTCAATATTATTGCCAATCGTTCGCGGAATCGCCGTTATCGAAGCAGGAACACTACACTTTTCCTTATACCAGGCCAGATTTCGTAATTCAGCTCGGCAATAAAGATCGGTGATATCACACTGACGCGCGAACCCCTGCCAGGTAGACGTCTGCCCAATCAGCATATATAAATCAGAACGTAGATCTAATGAACGGACAAACGTTAACGAGCCATGGCGTTCGAAACATCTGGCCTGGGCATAACCATCAGTCTCCTTCTTACCAGTGTCACACTTTTTTACTTCTATGCCCGTTACAAGCTCAGCTACTGGAAGCGCCGTGGCGTCGAGTCGTTGCCAGTCAACTATGTCTTCGGCAATTTCAAGGACGCGGTACTGTTCCGTTCCGCACCAGGCTGGCACCTTGGTCAGATCTATAAGGCCGCTAGACCAGACGCACCCTTCGTTGGCTTTTACATCTTCCACAAACCGTGCCTCCTACTTCGCGACCCTGAAATCATCAAACAACTATTAATTCGAGACTTTGAGAACTTCTCCGATAGGCATTTCGCAGGCTCGCAGCAAAAAGATAGTATTGGGATGAAGAATTTGTTTGGATTGAAGAACCCGGCTTGGAAGTACCTTAGATCGAAGATCACCCCAACATTGACGAAGAATAAGTTGAGGCAAATGTTTCCGTTGATGATGGAGATTGGACAGCCGATGCTGAAGTATATTGAGCAAGAGAGGCTGGACGGAAAAGGCAGAAAAACACTTGTGGATGCCCAGGAGATCAACGTAAAGTATGCTACGGATCTGATTGGCTCGGTCGCTCTTGGTACTAAATTTGACTCCTTCTATCATCCCAACCATGAGTTCACTAGATGCGGTGAGTTTGAGTGATGGGGTTGCTGAAAATTTACAATTTCTATTTGAGTTAATAATTTTAATGCCAAAAATTTCAAGTTGACATTTTTGTAACGATGATTAAAGTTAAAATGTTACGAAATTTAATGCAAGTACTGGAAATTCATTTTAAAGATGTCCATCAAATTTAATAGAGAAATATTGTAATCATACTGACATAATAGTTAAATCTTTGTACAAATATTTTTTTTGGACAAAATTACTTGAAATTTAATTCATAATTTTCAGCAGTGTAGATAATAAAGCTGACAAATGCTGAGGAGTCAGTATCCATTGTAACAACAGATTTATGATTATTGATGAAAGATCGTAATCGAGTGGTTAAGATATCTATCTGATATTTATAAGTGGGTGAAGGATTTGAATAAGACTTTGCATTTCTTTCAATATGGGTCTTGCAGAGTACAACATTGATAATAAATACTTAATTTATTATTATGAAAATAAATTTTGTTTAACGTACATATAGTTATTTCTAATTTAAAACTTTGAAATTAGAAACAATCAAATGAATAAGTGGTTTTTTAATCGTTACAATCATAGTGTAAATCAAAATTAAATAAATTTGAAAACGTTTTGTGTTAAATCGTTACATTTAATGATAATCATCCAGAAATTGATGCGTAGATTGTTTGTATTGTGAATTATGACTAATGCTGTGCAAATTCCTTTATTCGTTTTTAAGCCTATAATTTCCTTGAAGTTTTGCGATTTTAAAGATTCACAAGATATTGTCAATATGATTTTAACATGCTATGATTAATTCAGATGTATATATATAAAATACACGCTTAAGATGTGTATGCAAACATGATTTATAAATATATTGATTTTAAAACTGAGGACCAATTTAATTATCTATACGTAAAAAGGAATTATTAAAATATAAATTTATTAAATACTAACTACGATTTTCAAAATTATTAATACTAATTAAAATATTTTACTGTTTATAAAAAAATCAGTTATTTATTATAATGATATAATGATATAGTGTTTCACTTTTATTACAAGCAAGCATTTGATACAACATTGTTATTTTGCTAATTTTAATGGGCAATTAAATATGTCATTAATAAGATATTAAGATGGTATACATTTGCTCTATCTACAGTAATTTATACAAGATTTTTAATTATTTATAATTTATATTTAACTTTAATTCAATTAAATAGAAAAATAATATGTTTCTTTTATTTACAGTTAGTGATTTTTTCCATTCGTTCAAGAGAATGGTAGCATTAGTCGTCGTGTTTTTTATACCCGAGTTGGTGGAATGGTTTGGAAACAATATGTTATTCAATTCGAAATTTGTGAGTCGAATTTTTTGGGGTGCCATGGAATCGCGTGAAAAAACTGGGGAGAAAAGAGGTGATTTTATCGACTCGCTGATCACTCTAAAAAATTCCGAGCAAAATCCTGATTACAGTGAGTCTCTAGATTGATAATATTTAATTTCAATAATCTAAGTTTCTCGAGTATGTCATCTTTGTTTCTTTTTTCAGAATTTGAGGGAAAAAATTTGTTATATCAATCCGGAACATTTTTTTCTGGATTCGAATCCAGTGCAACAACAGCTGGATTTACTTTACTGGAGTTGGCTAATAATTTAGACTGCCAAGAAAAGGCAAGAAAAGATGTGCAGAAAGCAATTGAAAAGTATGGAATGACTTACGAGGCTTTTAATGAAATGAAATATTTGGAACAAGTAATTTCAGAAGGTGTGAGATTGCATCCTCCAGTATCGACCATAGATAGATATACACGCAAAGATTACAAAGTAAGACTTGCAATACTTTTTTATTTATAAGAAAGATTTTCATAGTGAATTTAATAAATCAATA
The DNA here is from genome assembly GCA_022817685.1 of Aradophagus sp. ZL-2020. NCBI lineage: Eukaryota > Metazoa > Arthropoda > Insecta > Hymenoptera > Scelionidae > Aradophagus > Aradophagus sp. ZL-2020. The sequence goes on along the minus strand of JABFOV010002042.1, from coordinate 15,288 downwards.
GAATAAATATAAAATTTTATAAACTGAAATATTTGCGATACTAGATCCCAGGTACTGATGTTGTTGTTGAAAAAGGAACTGCGATATACATATCCCTCTACGGTCTGCAAGAAGATCCTAAGTACTTTGACGATCCTCTAAAGTTTAATCCAAATAGATTTAATGACGGGGAAGTCATATCAGATGCTTATATACCTTTTGGAACTGGCCCCAGAATGTGCGTGGGTAAGTTGAATAACCATGGACATTATGGTAAAAGAGTATTTTGAATCGGGATATTTAATTAATGAATACAAAAATATTTCATTTTATCACTGATATGTATAGGTGAATAGATTATTTAATATTTCAATTATTATTGCAGGAATGAAAGTTGGAATACTTCATGTAAAGGTTGTTTTAGGATTAATTCTTCTACACTATAGAATTAGCCAAAACCCTAATCAAAAGACTATCCTTGATCCAAGGTCGACGTTCACCGCTGCTAAGGATGGTATTAATGTGTATTTTGAAAAGATTGAAGAAGAAAAAAAGAATGGAGTAACAAAATAATTTATGTTGAATTTTCATCTCATAGATCATTTTTCATTTTGTTTTTTCAATGTTCAATTCACATAAATTCTACATTGGAAAGAAAAACCTATACGAGCTTTATGTACAAAGTGTTTGTAGAATACCTTATTTCATTTATGAATCATTTATAATCGTGGAACCGTTATCATTGACAAGTTAATTAATGATTTATGGAACTTTGGCCACAGAAATTTTGCAACTGATTAAAATTTCAGTATGGGTAGGTACTGATAAAAGGATTCATATTTTCAGAAAAAATAATTTCAAATAATAATATATTAAAATAATCTATTTGTATAATAATTACAGTTGTGTCATTTCATTCATTATTTTATAGACCATTAAAAAGAAACAAACACTTATGTGGTGTCACATGAAACTTGTTAAAAATGTATTTACAAACAATTTATCGTAAATTGTCCAAAGAAATCCATCCAACTATAAAATTACTTACATTATAATGATATTATGAATGACTTACAAGTGATTCACATGTGCCTTTTATGACTCACGTAAGACTCAAATAATTTTATAGTTGACTGCAAATTTAGAATATTGTACATAAAGAAGTATGTGTATGTCACATAATATGTAAATAAATGATTTTGTAACAAAAAAAAAAAAAAAAAACTTTTTATATCTCAACAACTGTTTCACAATTTAATAAAATAATGTATAAATTAAATTTATGCATATTTTAATAGTTGCTATTTTTTATAGATATGGTCGCTCAAGATGTCCTAGTTCTGAGAGACCATAATACAGATTCAAGATTTATTTAATATTGAAAAAATTTTACCAATATTGAATGAATATCAAATCATGTTAAATATTTTAATACATTTTTATATTTTACATGCAAAACCTTACCATTTATTATTATAATTATTATTATTATATTATTATTAAGCTGCTTTACATGTCCCTCGCAAATTTTCAGAAACTTTAATCATGAGTATTGAAAACACATTTAAAGGACAATGTGTTTTCACACTGTTACAATTTATACACACTTTACCAGTAGAAATCAAAACATAAACATGATGTTGATGTTTACCAATAAAGAAAAATAAATCAACAAGATTCACAACTTTTTTTAATTTACCTTAAAAACCTTTTCCTTGTTTCTCTATAAAAAGAAGTCAACAACATTTTAAAACAATTTTTCGCATTCCCAAAATTATGGCAACTTTGAACAACTGTGTCTGATAAAAAAAGAGACAATTTACGTAAAAGTATCCTCCTTTAATAAAAGAAGTTGTTGATTTCCGAAAATATCATTAGTGTTTATCTTTTTTAAATCCAAAGTATGTGCATTGTCTCACTTGAACTAGAAATGTTTCTCTCTCGTAAGTTAACACGCCTGTTTAAATTCCCAATGTGCACGAGTGTGTGCGACACCGACGAGGCCACGACATGGCTAAGTTTTGATTGTGTGCGAACGCGTTGTGCGATACTTGGATACACCTGTCAGAGGTCTCTGCACTTTTAGAGGTTATCTCTGAAAAAAATGCACCTTCCTGAGCGTCCTAGCAAGCTGTGATTAAATTAACGAAATGTCTGATTCCAATTCACCCCAACGGGACACCGATAGTCCAAATGTTTTGCTCCAAAATCTGCGTCGCTTTCGCTTCCAGCGACGGCAGCCGTTAAGCAAGACAAGCACATGTAAGAATACATTTATATCAATCTACAAACCTGTCGATTACAACTTTTTGCCGCGTTAACTCATCTTTAACGATTCCCATCCTGCGTTCTCTTTGTTGTCGGCCTTCTGCGATCACATGTTCACTTGCTCCATTTGATAACAATTGTCCACGATGGCTGTCAACATAAATATTTCATTAGCAAAAGTAAAGACAAAAATTAAACAAAAAGTAGTTATTAAAAAAAAAATGTGCTTATTTCTTAAAGTCCTCGCAATCCAATAGGAGAGAAAAAATAAAATAGCGCTTGGAAAAGTGAAATAGAATTTTCTACATTATGACAATTTATTTTAGGCTTCATTTATTTCATTTACAATATGGACTTTTTGTTATTAGCATGGAAGTATTTTTACTTTTTAATTATATCCATAAATATTAGTTAATTGACAATAATTTTTCTTCACTTGTATTAGAGTGCTACAATTTACCTTTCTCAGTTTGTGAAGTTCTGTTTCACTTTTCTGATGCCCAGCTTTCTTTGTTTAATTGAATATTCACCGGGAACTATAGACGCTTCTGCTTTTTGGAACAATTTGTAAATTTGTTTGAACAAATGTGCTGTTAATAGCATATAAATTATTTTTTGTCTTAAAATTATTGCAATCGTTAAAAAAATTTATGCAATGAATTTTTTTTTTTTTTTTTAAAGATGCTTATATTTTTTTTATGAATATTTTCTATAGACATTCAATTAACTTTTTTCTTATGTTATCTATAACTAAACCATTGCCATTTAAAAAAATGTACGTTATAATATTGTTTCCAATGTTTAAAATAATATAACTATTTTTAATTGATTAAACATAATAAATAGAAAACTACTCAATTATCTTGATTATAAATTCATCCTTTTAAATACTTTAATTATTACTTGTGAATATTTATAATGATGTATACCTGAAAGTAGATGTTTTATATCAAATAACAATAATTTTTTTATAGTGATCATAAAAAGTGTAAAAATAATTTTAACAATGCACTCACCTGTGAAAAAAAAGTTTAATTACTTGTATTTATTAACATTTAAACATCTAAAGAGTTTTAACTTAGATGGATAGTGAAAAGAAAATGTAAATGTGTTCAGAATTCGATACGATTGATAGTGCTATTTACAGTCCTATTGATATATTTGAATAACAAACTTTAAATCAGTGTGATTGATCTTTGAACAAAGTAAACATCATCAAGTTATTTTGATTAACGAAGCAAAAGGCACAAATTAAACAGAGTTTAAATTTCGTTTTTCTGATGTACAATAATTAAGCCAATTAAATCAATAAAATTGTTTAATTGTAGCTGAAGAAGATAGCAATAGTAACACTTCATCAGATATGCCTATAAGACGTAGAGTCATTAACAGAATAGAAGACAGTGACAGCGACACAGGCAGTTCTTCAAATCCACCGTTAGAAGAAAATTTGAAATTAACTAAGGATGAGAAACTCGCAGAATTGAGGAAAAGGAATCCAAATATTCATATTTTGGTACACATTTCACCATCTATTAAACAAATATCTTTTTTTCAAGTTGCTAAATAATTATATTTTTAAAGAATGTATATTTTATTTTTTATTTTTTATTTAGAGATTGCACAAAGCTTTAGCTCAGAATAATTGGGACGTCGATGAAGCTGAAGAAGCTTTGAATCGTGTGGAACCAGTTGAGCCTGTCAAACAATCACCATTCAAACGTAAAAATAATGTTTTACATCATAAGAAGCCCAAACGAGCTAAAACGGATGATTTTGAAGAAGATAAGGACGTCGACTCAGATGAAATATCATATAATGAAAAGGTTTATAACAGGTTTGTGAAAAAATCAGACGAATATTTTTAACAGTATGTTCTTAAACTAAATCATGAAAAAAAAAAAATACAATAAATTAAAAAAATAAAATAACATTTATGTTTAATGTTTATCACTAATCTATTTTTAAATTCATTTCTGTAAAAATATTTTAGTGATGAAGATTCTGATGCTGAAATATCCGACGAACTAACAGGCCCCAAGAAAGCAGTGTTTGACTTTTTGCAAGATGCCCAAACCTGCGAATTGCTACTAATGCCTCAGTGTTCACAAAAAAAAGTTGATGCGATTATAGAATGTCGACCTTTTTCTAGATGGACCGATTTAGTCAAAAAATTCCGTTGTAACAAGTACTTAGATCTAGAAATTCTCAATTCTGCTCAGGTATAATTACTTTCTTATTACTTTTCACTTTAATATATGTTCTAATGTTTACAGTCAAGCATAATATCTAACTATATATTGTAGAGCTTCTTAGAAAGCAGAAAAACGCTAAACAAAATTTTGAAAAAATGCCTGCAAATATCTGCAAAGATGGAGAAAGCCGTTGCAGCTGGTGCATCGAAAATAACAGAACAGCCTGACAGTCTGAATAAAGAATACAAATTAACTGGCTACCAAATGGTGGGTTTAAACTGGCTTGTGGTCATGCATGCAAATAATGTAAATGGAATTCTGGCAGATGAAATGGGTCTGGGAAAGACCATTCAAGTGATCGCCTTTTTAACTTATCTAAAAGACATGAATCTGTGTCAAGATGGACCACATCTGATTGTTGTTCCAAGTTCTACAATGGGTAAAATATTTGATGAGATAATTTTTTGTTTTATAAAAATGTATTAATTTTGCTGGTTAATTTAATTTCATTTGACTCTTATTTGCTTTTGCAGAAAATTGGATGAACGAATTGCAGCGGTGGTCCCCAAAATTGAAAGTTGCTCAGTACTATGGGTCACAACCTGAGCGAAGAGAAATGCGAATGTATTGGAGGAAGGGTGGATTGGATGATGTAGACATTATTTTAACTACATACAATCTCGTTTGCAGCACTCCAGAGGAGAAAAAATTATTTCGTGTCTTGCCTCTACAATATGTAATTTTTGATGAAGCCCATATGTTGAAAAATATGACAACTTTAAGATACGATAATCTTGTTAGAATCAGTGTAAGTCATCATACTGACGATACAATCGTAGTGCACGTTTTGTTAAACTTTGTTAAAAATATAACCTTTTTCTGCAGGCTATGCATCGAATTTTATTAACAGGAACTCCACTACAAAATAATTTAGTTGAGCTGATGTCTTTATTGCTATTTGTAATGCCTTCAGTATTTGCAAAAATACAAGGCGATTTAAAGACATTATTTGCAAAAACTTCGGTAAGAACAAATATTAGATTTATATTTTTATATATTGAAACAAAAATTTTATTCAAATAAATGAATACAAATTTGGAGTTAAGCACTGATAATATAAGCAATATTATTGCTCAATTTGCTGTACTTACAGAAAGTTTTGACCAATAATTGTGTGAACAAACCAAAATTTGAGGAAGAACAAGTTATGAATGCAAAGCAAATTATGAAGCCGTTCGTTCTTCGACGTTTAAAAGAACAGGTGCTTCGCGACTTGCCTCAAAAAACATCACATGTGATCCATGTGCCTATGACCAAGGTTCAGGAAAAGATGTACAAGAAATTGGTATCAGAGTATTCAAAACAGGCGGATCAACGAGAGGAGCTCAACACTGCAAACGTTATGATGCAATTAAGAAAATTGGCTAACCATCCACTTCTAGTAAGAGATTATTATACTGAAGATAAGTTGCAGGTAATATTTATAAATAAAATGAAAGAATTAGTATTTCTTTTAATATACTTACTATGGATCGTTGAATCATATTTTTGATGCATTGCCATAATTTTTATTCCAAACAGATTATTGCCCAGCGATTAGCGAAAGTACCATCCTTCAAGCAGAAAAATCCCGACTATGTTTTTGAGGATTTATTATGGAAATCTGATTATCAAATTAATCAGTTAACCCGCACATATAAATCTATAGCAGGTTTTGGATTGCCGTCAGAATTGATCCCTCTGTCTGGAAAATTTAACAAGTTAGACGAATTACTTCCAAAACTAAAGGAAGAGGGCCACCGTGTTTTGATCTTCAGCCAATTTACCATGGTTTTGGACATTTTGGAAGAATTTTTAACGTTGAGGCAACATTCTTTTTTAAGGTTAATTGAAAGATAGAAATTCCAATATGAACGACAAAAATTGTGTATGAAAATTTTTACATTAATTGTAAAATAATTGTTTATTTTTTAGGTTGGATGGACAAACACCTGTAACTGATAGGCAAAATCTAATTGACGAGTACACTGATGACCCGTCAATATTTATTTTCTTACTTTCTACAAAAGCTGGCGGTTTAGGTATAAATTTAACTTCTGCGGATACTGTGATAATCCATGATATTGATTTCAATCCATATAATGATAAACAAGCCGAAGATCGGTGTCACAGAGTCGGACAAAAGCAGTGAGTATTGTTTTAATTCAATTATAAAATAATAAAATGTGATATTAATAATGAAATTTGAAGACTTAAAACGAATGCGTTTGAAAAGATATTGATAAAGATATTAAATATAATTAAACCATTTTCAGACCTGTTACAATTATCCGTTTCTTATCAGAAGGTACAATAGAAGATGGCATGTATGAAGTAGCGCAAGAAAAATTGAGCCTAGAAAAACAAGTAACAGGCGATGAAGGTAAGTAAAACCTACATTGTGTTATTTCTACACTATATATTTTGTTTCATTAATCATAAAAAAAATTATATTACCTTTTTTTTGACAGAAAATGAAAATGCAGATAAAAAGAGTGTGCTGAAACTGCTGAAAATAACTTTAGGATTGGATTCTAACAACAAATTGCTCCGAGATGTCGATCTTTTGAATGGTGAAGTTGAAAATGGCCACAACTTAGAAGAGGAACGTTTGATAGAATGATATAGTGTTTTTACTACACTTTTAGAATTTTTTTAAAATAATTTTTAATCTATACACATTTTTACGCGATAATTTATGAATGATCAATTACAACTCTTTTATGCAACAATTTTCATGCAACTTGTTAACATACAAAACAAATTTACACAGCTGCATAAACTCGAATGATTTATTTGCATTTATGTTTTATGTGACATTATATATTTAATTTTTTCTACATTAGAATTACGTCGTCTTATATTTAACGTTACTGTCAATTATGCATAATTTTGTCGATTATTTGTAGATTTGTATCGAATAATGTTTTCAGTATTAAAACACAATTAAAAATTTAAAGGTGTTGACAATTTGTCAAAAAAGAAGTCTTCGGACAGTCATACTACTTATGACTTGTATTTTGAGTATCAATGTTTAATCAACGTATTTAAATTATTCATTTTAATTGTATTGTAAGTAACCAATCCAGATACATTTAAAATATCGATTTTTTGGAATCATAAAAAAAAGTTATTTATATATTTATAAAACAATATTTGTGCGATCAATCGAATGCCCAATAGCAGTAAAGTAAACTTGCACAGCACAGTTTTGTTAGTTTTCTGAAATAATGCGAATACTTGTTTGTGACTGTCTGCAAGACAATAAGGTGGCTCAATTGAAAATGTCAGTTTTGTATGTTCAAAAATAAATTTAGTTCATCAATTGATAAATTCTAAGTGTTTTAAATAAATAATATTAACACATCTCTCCATTATATGTGATTTTTGAACTTTTTTTTTTATTACTTAAATATAATTTAAAGAAGCTAAACCTAAATTAGCGACAAAACAAATACTTTTCAAAGTCTATAAATATAATTAAAAAGATATTGCTCTTTGCCTAAGGTACAGTTTGTACAGAGTCAACTTTTCATAAATCCGCCAAAAAGTTTTTGTTAACGCAACAGCTCATGTCGTCAGCTGATGTCAACGATTATTGACGTATTTACAACTACTATGTATTATTGCAAGAAGAACGACAGATCAGAAGAAAGAACCAGAATTCAGGTGTAAAAAGGCGTAAAATGACAATACAGTAACTGAACATTGGCATTTCAAACGATTTGAGCCTGAATCTGAACATTTATTTCTGTAGGTGCGTAATCCTTTGTCAAAGGGTAATCTAAACGGCACTGGCTAATTCTACAAATTAATCAATAAATTCGAAGCAGTCGAGCACACTCGAACTGAACAATTCATTTTAAACATTACAAATCACAATCTTTAAAATAAATTATTTCTTTAATTAAATTATATCAATTTTTTAATATTTTTATTTTTTGTCTTTTGTGTTTATTTCTTTTTTTTTATTTTTAATAATTTTTATATAAAAATTGAAAATATAACTCACAATAGAAAGATTTGTGAATTTTTTTCAATTTAACTTTTTTTTTTAATTTACAATTAAAGGATACTGTATTCAATCCCCAGCATTATCAAAGAATTCGTATCAGTCCGGAGACTACATCGTCAACGTCTGTCTTTGATTGTTGATATACAAATTATAAAACCGATAGAAATATATAGCATTGCCAGAAAATTTAGCTAAACAGACATTTTGCAACAGCGTTTAAACAATTTGTCAATTCAGCTTTTGTTTATCAAAACTGACAATATATATTCATGCCATGTAAAATACCTGCCATTTGCGAAAGTTTCATAATATAAATAATAAACTAACATTACTTTTATCAAAATTTTCCATATCGCATCCCAAGCTTTTACGAATTCTCCGCCACGAAGCTGGTTCTTAGATCTCGTTTACGTGCTGGTGGATGTTGTAAGCGCGACCTCCTCGTCTTGACTCGCGTGGTACTACTGTCAACTGTGGCTTAGGCTCCAGCTGATCGCCTTTAGATCCTGGTCCAAGCAAACTCTCGCCCGACTGTTCCATTGGCTTCGAATAAACGAAGGTCGTACGCACACCATCTGTCGAAATTTTCGCTGACTCGCGGACAATGTTGTCCTGTGCACTTAGCAGTTGCTTGAACCGAATATCCTCTTTCTTCTCATCGGTTAATTTACGAGCGCCTCGGGTCAAAGTCGGAGCCAAGGTCGGGGACGAGGTCAACGTTGCAGTCGAGGTCAAGGTTGCGATGGTCTCTGGCTTCACTTCCGGTTCCGAGGTCTTCGGTTCTTCTTCGTCATCCTCCTCGTCGTCTTCGTCCTCTTCGATCTGACGATTTTGTGCAGCTGCACTGATGTTGAGTTTGGGATTGAGGTTCAGGCCCAGCCACTGGGAGAATAAAGCAATACCGTGTTCCGCGCTTGCAGACACTGCCGCTATTAGTTCGTCCGTGTTAATGCCTTCGTCGTCGTCCTCGTTGCTGTCGGTCGGCTCCGTCGTTTCAGTAATTCTATGAAATTGTTTGTTTTTGTTATTAACATATTTTTTGTTACATTTCAATTTATACTATCATAGTCGCTGCTTTATACATGTTAACCCACAGCGAAGTAAAATATTATTATAAGTACTATTAAAAAGACTTATAAGTTGAAAGTATATGTGTCGAAGAATTTAACTGAAGTAACTGCCAATGAGGTTTTACTGCATATGAAATAAAGATAAATGACATTGAAATGTTTGACTTTAATTTCATAGTATATTACAAACTGCCGTATACATTTGCAACAATGTATACCTTTCAACTTTCTTATTTCGTTGACGTTTAATAACCATTATTATTGCCATTACTTTTTTTTCCTGCTAATAATAATTATTACTGAATATCCATGTAACAATTTTCTTTAACTCTTGGAAAATAATTGCGCATTAATAAGACGAGTAATTAGAACACTGAAAGGCCAAAGCGAACTTTCAAAGTCTCGCCGTGCGGAATTGAAAAGGCGATTAGAAGCCATAATTGTGAGGCGTGAAATTTCGGAGCGTTTATGCGCGTTGACGTTGACCGAAAATGTTGGCCGAACAAATGGACGGGACTTACGCGGCAACTTCAATTTGTCGCACGCCCTGGTTAAAATGAAAGCAGCCCATGTGGTATGTGGCTTGCGGCGTGCCCAGCAAGGCAGGCTCGATCACCAAGCACCCATCGTGACCAGACTCGGCTGGCTTGATTGACACGAATTTCGCGCAAATCTGCGCCAGATCCGACAGCAGGTTCATGCACGTTGGCTTGTTGGCCGCATCAACTGCAATCCATGTTTCAATGTTAATCTTATATGCCTGTATATTTCCGATTACATTTGTTTTGTCATTAAATCCGTTAAAAATTACTTTTCATTCAATTTAAAATTTATAACAAATTGATTATGGATCCATTCATATTCTTTTAAATGATCGAAAATATAGAGGATAATTTAGACTACTTTTAAGAATAAAAAAAAGGTCTTAAACATTTTAATGACATGATAATAAAATTAAATTAAATTATTGTATCGATAATAAATGTATGATTGATTTCATGAAGAAATTTATGAAAAAAGTCTTTCACAATGATTCCTTTTGTAAGTGTAAGAATGTTAATGACACACCGATCTTAATGGTGGCATTGTGAACGGGATTGTCGCCGTAGTTGAGGTTCAAGGATACGTTTTCCTCGCGTTGCTTGATGTTTACGCAGGCCGGACCACCGAGGTCAATGGACGTGGTTAAGTTGAGGTCGACGCAGCACAAGCAACCGGAAACCTGGCATAGACACTTGGATTGCGGCGTCGAGGATCGCGCTTCCGAGCTTGGCAATTCCCATGAAAGCAGTGTTTCTACAAACAATTCGTTTCAAAATATCAGTTATTGTCATGCAAACGTACGCATTAAATTACATAAGTTGATGAACGCTATGCAATTTCATTGAACATCACGACATTCATTGGATAAGTTGGATTAGTATTAATCCTTCTTTTTTTATTTCGTCATTCTGTCCTTTTTTTCAAGTGACGTTTGTTATTTTTCATTTACGGATGTAACTTTATTGGATTCAGTGAAATTGATTTATTTGAGTCATTAACAGCAAGTGATGAAGCGATTTTTTTTTGTGTAGTAATAGTTGACAGAGCTAACTTTCTTTTCAAAAAGCACTAGTCAAAGGATCGATTGTATTACGGAATGTTTCTGCTCAAAAATTTAATTTATATAGAATCATAAATGAACAATGTAGTATAAATCTTATGTGACAGAAAAAACACGAAGAAAGAACATAATAGTCGAAGATGAATAAGAAAAGATGACACTTTCACACGGATGTTATAATTAATTACTATTACTATATAACATACAAAAAATGCATCTATTATTTAAAAAACTAAATTCGAAATTCAGAACTACACGCAATGTAAAAACAGTTATCTTCAATAAAATTGCATATTTTCATACAAAACACAAGACTTGTATTCAAAAGTTTCCCATCTAAAATCGCGATGCTGAATTCGTACGCTTCTCTCAAACATTTTCCCCAACGCGAAAATACAATTGTATCGAAAAGAAAAATACTTGATTGAAAGCAAAATAAAAGTAGGATGGCGAGCGATTCGTGCCGTATGCTCCAAATCGATATTGTGGATGAAATTCAGATCTAGGTGGGTTTCACTTTCCATATCTCACTGGAAATTTTCCATCGGCCGATGCCTGCAACAATGGTAAAAGTGAAAAGAAATTTTTCCTCGTGCAAACGAAATGCGATTCGTCTGGGGTGGGAGTGTCGGGGGAAGGGGGCTTCGGAGAAATTGACCGCGGGATATTTCGAAAAACAGAGAAATCGGGAAGCGATAACGGTTCCTAGCGAACAAAGACCGTGGACGAAGCCATGTGCGAATCGACATGGGGAGAAGCGACGCGTTGAAAAAGTGGCGGGAAAAAGCGAAACAAAAAAAAAGACGAAGCAAAAAAGGAGGAGTAAGGAAAAAGGCGGACAAAAATTGCGGCCGAAGTAGGTCGCAGAATACGGATTTCTAATGACTTTGCTTTCTTAGCTGCGCGACGCGGAGAAGAGTCGTCTTCGGGACAGGAAATCACTCGACGATGAACGCGATTATCCAATTATGTTCCGATAGGCGACACGAAAATGGGTCGCGAATCTTCCACTTTCTTATTTCATGCGTTTCCCGTTTACAGTCCAAAGTATACTTCTCCGACTGATTTATGACGTCAGATTAACGATCGTGGGTTTTGATAGAGCAACTAAAGTCGACTGTTTTGAGAATTTGTTATGAGGAAAAAAAAACGTTTTAAAAACATGCGTCTGATTAAAGAAAGGGGATTACCAATGCCGAGCGGAGAAAGTTTTATCAAAATACATTTACTGAATGACGTTATGCTTTAAATACAATGAACAGTAATTATGTAAGATAATCAAATTCTTGAAATTGTCTGAATTCGTCGAAAGAACTGAGTTTCCGTTGATTGAGAGAAATTTTATTATAAACAACTGAAACGGTGATTGATTCGATGGGAATCTAGTCGAATGGACCAACGTGATTTCTAATGTCACTCAGAATTCAAATGACACTTATTTCATGACGTTCAAAAGGAAGTCTCAAGTCGACTTTGTTTCATATCAACGAAATCTACACCAACTTTTAACAAATGCTATATTTTAACTATATGCGGTTTCTAGTAGTTTACGATATTTTAATATCGAAAACTGCAAAAACTTTGTTCGCGAACTATTGAAAAACTTGCGATTCGTTAATATTTCCTCCAAAAGAACTTCGGACTGTCGAATTTATCAGAAAAATGTTTAACCAATAGTCCCACCATTTCAACGTGATATAAAAAATCATTACTGAACTCACAATTATACAAACAAAAATCCTCACAACTCCCTTTATAAAACATTCACTTGAATCATTATCAAAAACTAATTCAAATATTATTCTCCAAATTAATCTAATAACCAGCAAACTAGCTTCCAAATCATTAAGCCACCAAATCTAACGGTCTTTAAAAAAACGGTAACATCAAACAAACACATAAAAGCACTCGGCTTTACGAGCCATCCTCCGCAGACGATACTAAAATCACAATCATAAACAGCGACCATTATTCATCAAGTCCGTCCACCGTCTTGGACCACTTTTTCGCGTTAAAAGTGAATTGACGACGCGCGAAGAAGCCCCAACGGAAAAGAAAAGCAGATTAAAAACGAAAAAGAAGAGGGAAAAAAAAGGCCGAAGCACCAAGCGAAGCGATCGACTGCTTGTTAATTAGATTGCGGGCCATTAATATTCATCTCGGAGGATCTGGCCACGAGCGAGCATTAATGAGCGGCGCTGAATAATTCATCGGCCGGAGCGCGGCTAGGCCAATGGGGCGTGATTGATACACTGTCGAAAAGGGTGGCCGGAGCGGAGCACTGGCGGTCGAAGCACTCGGGAGCGGCACCAGGAAGCGCAGCGCGGCCGGCGGGCTCACCGAACAGTCCGGCGGACGTGGCCTGGGCGACGAGCGCGGCGACGAGCAGGAGGCACCGGAGGCTGGCCATGCTGTGGACTCGGTGAGCAGCGGGACCGACGGTCAGGACTCGGGATTCGGGAGCGCGGCCCGGGCTGCCAAGATGCGGCGCGGAGTTGCGGATGAGCTCGCGACTTGCGTTCGGTCTCGCGATCCTGCCCGACAAGGCACGAGTGGGAATCTGGCCCGACGCCGGCCACGCGCCTCGCGTCGTCCCGGCGCGGCCGCAGGATTGGTCGCGACATCGGGCCCAAGGACCCCGCCAGTCGCCGAGCTAAGGAACCCCATCTGGGTGACCGGGTGACCTCCTTCGCGCAGGCCGCCAGTCGGGCCCCCCCCCCTCCGGCTCCTGCTCGGTCCCCTCTCGCCGTCCAGGCTTTTCCATTTCTTCGGCGCGCCGCCACCACCACCGGCTCCGACTCTCCCGAGATCCTCGTCGGCCTCCGCTTGTGCTGGATCCTCGTCCAGGAGCGCTTGCCACTGTCTTTCCCTTTCACGCTGCCGTTTACTCGTTTGCCTTTTGTTTACAAACACCAACACGCGAGCCAAGTCTTCACCCTGGGAGGAAGAGTTCCCTGTCGGAGAGGTTCGATACTTTTGTCGGGGCGGTCGATAAAGTTTGGTGAAATAGAGGAGGTTGCTGGTTTGGTCCTTTTGTCGGGATTAAAAGTACGGAATTCGCAACCGAAGTCGAAAGTTGTGGCAGATTCCAAAAACATGTGTTTTATCGTGAGACTGTTTGAGAAATGTTTAAAACGTCTCAAAATGATACTCTCGATGTTGAAGGTTCAATACCCATGGTGTGAAGAAAATTTTTTGTCGCAAGTGCAGAAGAAAGACATTTTTTCGTAACTCCGTAGATCGGAATTCAGAAGAAAAACATGCAACAGAAATTTGTATTCAATTTATATCCCATTCGATGCTCAATACATTTTTTTTAATAATAATTTTCAGTCTATGTACTATTTGTTTATTCGTTCACAAATGAACAAGTAGTTCGTTACCACATGCAATATTCAACTCATAATTGCAAAAGAATGAGAAAGATAAATAAATGCTCGTTTAAACTGAGCGTTAAGTCATATTAAATTGGATTGAGAATACGTTAAATTATGAAATACATTCATGTTAGCAAAAAATTATGAAAATAAAATCACCGGGAATAGCATTACGTTTGTTCATTACGACATTGCGTGTGCAGTAATATTTTATTATACCAACTTTTTTGTATTGATTGTAATACCGTAGTACGCTTGCTTGCACAAAAAGTTGATTCCTTTATTGATTCAAGATTATAATTCGTGATAATCTAATTTTCAACCACTAAAATTGTATACAAGATTTCGCAAACCATAATATAATACAATTTTTTTTAAACGTATAAGTTTATCTAAAAACATATTTACAACAATTTTAACATGTACGTATTTCTGATGCCGAGCAGGTATTAAAGATGATTGACTAGGGGCCATAATGATGGCATAGGGCAATAATGCTTACGTACCATCCTACTTTCGATTGTAAACATGCTTTTTTCTTCTCTGGCCGCCCTATATTTATAGCCACGGTATTTCACTTTTCTTCGGTCCAAATTTCTGTTTTCACTTTTGACTTGTTTACAAATAGGCACATCTTCAGGTGAGACAAATTATACGTTACAGTGAAATGTTAATTTTGAAAAGTCACTGCTACGAATGATTGACGATATACAAGGAAATACATGTGGTACGCCATTTAATG
>JABFOV010002041.1:0-21672 GCA_022817685.1 Aradophagus sp. ZL-2020 | reverse complement strand
GTGGTGCTGATCTCGGGCACGGATCATAGGATAATTTATAAAAAACTTTTAAACTGTTTTAATGTATGCTGTTAAAAAAATTACAAAAAGAACAGTAATTAAAAATTACCACTTGTAGACAAAGACTATCAAACATCAATTCATTCACAGGTACACTTTCATAGGTTAGAATCACTTCGTGTACCAATGATTCGTGCTCGCGATCAGCGCCATTGCGGAATTTTCAGAAAAACATTGTTGCCTTTAAAAGGGATCCTTATTTTCGTGAGTTGCACCCCCCTAATGACAATACAATTTGAAATTGTGCAAAAACTAGAGAAACTTACAAGACAAAATTAAATTTGAGGAATATTATTTTACATCTTTTCAGCAAATTATTCATATTATTTATTTATTATGACACTATTTTATGGTCCATTTAATGAAACTGTAATTACATTTAATATAGAAATATAAAAGTAATAATACTTACAAAGGTTTTTCTGTTTTAGAAGTGCCGACTTTTGCACTGCAAGCACCATTGTCTAAAATGAATACAGTATCTTTTACCATGTTTACTTTTCTTGTGACTCGTGTTTCAAAGAAATGTTTATTTATATATACAGTTTATTCACATTTTTTTTCGTTAACTGATTAAAAATTGTTTCAGACGAAGGTTATGTTATGTTTACATACACAACTGTGTCAAATTCTACTTATTACATTTTTGAATAGTAAATTAAACTTCGATAACCTACAACACAAGTCTGATATAACTCTGAACCGAACTTTATGATTGTAGCAGTGTTACCAATTAGAAAGAGACAAAAATGCGGATTCCATGTTATGGTAATAAATGATCCGCAATTCTAACCTTGTTTTTGGCAACAGTAAATTGTAGCCAATCATATTAGTCATAGTTGTCCTCACAGAATCCTGCGAAATTGACAAAAACACACCCTATGGAAGAAATATTATTGGTGATACAGCCAAACGCGTATTTAGTGAAACTAGTTTATTATTATATTAGTATATTCTTCTTGTTCTTTCTTTTTCCTTGGCACCTAACCCTTAACATGGGTTCATACGGCCAATATGATTATATTAGTATATTCCTTACAAGGGTGGGAAAGTAATCACTCTCACCACACGTGTAATGAAAAAGAATAATGTTCGCTCGAACACGCGTTTGACAGTATTACCAATATTACTTTTTTCATAGAGAAAAATAATGCCGCGCGAAAACGGCATAAAAAATTAAAAGATGAAGAAATGGATATGGAGATAAAGATGAAAATGAAGAAGAATTGAGGATGGAGAATGGATGATGGGTGTAGATGGAGATGAGTGGATGGATGGATTCCGTATAATGTGAATCTTGTGAATTATTCTGTTTAAAATAACAGACAAAAATGAATGTAAAATACAGAAATCAACAGATTTTAAATTCGGTGATTGCCTTCGCTTTAATCTGTTTGTATTTGTAACTGTTTGTTTTCGAATTTATCAGTCATTTTTAACATCATGATACATGCTTATTAAGATTCATCCTATAATCAATAAGCGCTATCTAGTGGTCACATGTGACGAGCTCTCAACTGCTGTATCAAACCACTAAGCGCCTCACTTGTTCAGCCGTAGTGTCACCTCGTTGTGCTTGATTTCCAGTTAAACTTGAGACATTAAAGACAACAATAACAGCGTATCTTTTACGAATCATCTGACCACTTTTGATGCTGTGCATCTAACAAATCAGCACAAAAGTGGTAAGTAATTTTTAGCAAATGTTGAAGTATAATAATAAGACAATTGTTTTATTATCCTAAGGTTTTAAGTGATTACATTATGTTTCATGCACTTACTTCGGCCGCATATCTTGGAACCAAACTCGTGTCTTTTGGTATAATTAACATTTAATTAACAATTTATTAATTTGTAATATAAAAATAAAGGTAATCTATTTATTATTCTTATTTGTAGAATGTTATTGCATCTCACTTTTTTTATAACAATAATCTGTTTTTGGTGCGTTTTGTTTGGTTGATAAATAATTTATAACAGAGTTGTATCAATTTTCTTAACACAGCATTACTATTTCAATCTATATGAACGCCATGTTGAAGTAATGAAAAAATTATAAAATAGAAATCGAATTTCATTAGAAATTACTTCATGTTTTGATACTTAATGGAAAATTTCTCAATGTGGTGTTAAGAATTATGCAACTTTTTTCAAATGGTCTGAAATTGAAATTATAACAAATGTTTACTCTTTTATAAAGTACTGTTACTTTCTGTTAGAATATCAATGGCAATCTAATTCAATTAATAAAATTAAATTTGTAAAAAAAAATGTAATTAAATTTGTATTCACAGCAAATACTGCTGCTCGATACAGTTATTGGGGATTCCGTTTATTATCAACAACACAAAGTCCAACAATGGATATCCAAACCTTTAAAGCTTTAGATGATAATTACATGTATCTTGTAAGTACATTACTCATGCAATATTATCTAATCAGCGATATGCAAATGTTTATACCTGTTCTATGTAAATGCTATTCATTTGAAAATGATGAAAACATACTAGATGTATTTTTATTTTATTGTAGATAATAGATAAAGCAACAAATGAAGCAGCATTTGTTGATCCTGTGAACCCAAAAATTATTCCTGATATACTGAAAAAAAACAATGCAAATCTGACAACTGTTTTAACCACGCATCATCATTGGGATCATGCTGGTGGCAATAACCAAATGAAGAAACTTTTTCCAAACATTAAAATTTATGGTGGTGATGAAAGAGTTGAAGCTGTAACTGACAAAATCAAACACAATGATATAATTAATTTGGGAAATCTAAAAATTCAATGTTTTTCAACACCTTGTCATACATCAGGACATATTTGTTATTATATTGATGCTAAAGATGTGAAAGCTGTATTCACTGGTATGTTCCTCAATAATTTGTAATTAAATAGACTGATTATTTGTAAAGTCTTTCAATCACTTTCTTTTAAACACTTTAAATACTAAAGTAATATTAAAATGAAGTCTCACTGAAATGGAATGTTAAACTTATTATTATTTATATGTCTTCAATCGTGAAGTAAAATAGTATATTCCTTACAAGAATGGGAAAAGTAATTACTTTTATCACACGTGTAAGGAAAATATTTATAAACACACTAAAATACTTTAAATATGTGTAAATAATTTAAAATACTTGAAACATTTACGCATATTAAAATATTACTCTAAACAATGAATTATTCTAAATGTTATCTTTTAAAATTAGGTGACACGCTATTTCTCGCTGGTTGCGGCAGATTTTTCGAAGGTACTGCTGAACAAATGGACAAAAATTTAAATGACATTCTCGGCAATCTTCCGCCTGAAACAGTAAGAATTTTGCGAAAAAAAACAAACAAACAAACAAACTAACAAATATACATCAGTGAATGACAACTTACATTGTAATTATAAAACTTTTTGAATGTTTCAGTACGTTTACTGTGGGCACGAATACACTATCAAAAACTTGCAATTTGGTTTAACTGTTGAGCCAACAAATAAAGCTATATCTTCCAAATTAAAAGAATTGGAAGAAAAAAAGAAACAATGTGGTGAAGTAATGTCTGTACCAGGCACAATTGGCAATGAGAAATTAACCAATGTTTTCATGCGTGTTAAGATTCAAGAAGTGATGGACCATGTTGGGGAAACTGATCATATTAAAGTAATGTCAGCTCTAAGGAACCTGAAAGATAAATTTTAATGTAATATTGATTAATACTTAATTTTTGTCTCTCCTTTTTTTCTTTTCTTATCCAAAAATAATAAAAAAGATATTTTTTATATGACAAAGTATAAAAATCAAACAAAGAAGAAAATAGAACGGTCTTAAATACTTTTGTATTAATCTTTTTAATAAAGACAAGTTTCTGAATAAATATAAAGTTTCTGAATATCAAAACTTTCCATTTAAAATACATTGCAAATTTTAAAATGTCCTGGTCTTCAACAAATTTTGGAAGAGTTGTAGTCTTTGACTGGAATATGTATCTCTCACTGTGTCGATTTTATAAAGTAAATACCTCAAATTATTGTGGACTTTTTTTCTTTTACAACAAATTAATCAGAATATTAAACTTTTTAAAATGTTATATTTAATTTATATTAAAAACCAGTAATTTTTTCAAGATCAGTAGTAATGTAGATGATAGTTTAAGGTAAATAAATGTAATATTTTTTAAGCCAAAATATTTTACTTTAATATTTATTCTTCTTTTTTTTCAATATTTTTTCAATATTTTTTGGTTTTCCATGCCTGTTTATATTTTACAGTCGACTTAAGTGTTACGAATAATGTTCACTTGATAACATGTTGAATGTAATAATAATTTTCGCATCACAGCCTATGAGTCTTACTAAATTTTTTGATGTTACAAATTTTTTTTTAGACGTTTGATGAGAAAATTTGCTGCGAGCGCTGACATTGTGAGTAGAACCTAGATCTTTCCAATCGTTGGTCCAGGATATGCTTCATTCTCATATTTACAATATTTACAATTAATTTACTACTGCTTTATCGTTTTCTAAGACCAGCTTCTAATAACATAGCTTCTAGAAAAATCTTATTATTTGAAGAAATATTAGGTTCATACAACCAGGTTGCTTGCAGTGCTATTCCTTGTGTTTCATTTTCTTGATGAGCAATAGATTCAGCAATTAATATTTTTAAACTCAATTCATGTTTATATGCATTCAGTATTTCTTCAGTACTATCACCTATAACAAAATAAGTAAATTTTAATGACATTAATAACTAAATCAATGAGTAAATATTATTACAATAAGGGAATTGTTTTAGTAAATACGACAATATTTATTTTATTTTAATTGTAACATACCAAATTTTTTGACTGGCCAAGTTTTAAATAATATGCCGTCGACAGTTTGCAGTTTTGTGACTGCCTTTAAATTATTAACGATGACTTGCATATTTTGCACTATTTTTTCCTGCAATAAAAAGCAACTTATGATTATGAACCATAAATAAAAAGAAAAAAGAAAAGAAAACGGCCTAAGATAAATTCTTGTTAAAAGGTCATAAGATTTCTGAAAAAATAGCGATTTACTAACGACTCATAAACAACTTAGAAATTGATTTCGATTCACTGATGACTTGTCAACGAGTCAGAAATTGTGTTCAAGTCGCTAATGAATCGTATATATTTTACTGGGAAGACAGTTATTATAATATTTCATAAGGCGCGTTTTTTTTATTCGTTAAAATTTGTTGTCCTTTAATAAAAAAGGTACTGCAAATTAATATTTATGATATAAAATATAATGAGAATATTTTTATATTTATTATTGTAATATTATTATTGTAATGTAATATTAATATTGTTTTAAGGTGTAAATAATTTTTGAGAAAATAATTGAAGACATTAAATATGACTCTTACCATTTGGTATATATTGAGACGTAATTGTTCACATAATTCATGTAATCTTGAATTAAAATTATTTCTTTTGTTTAAATCACAGTTGTTTATTTTATCAATAACTTCGCTTCCTGATCGAATTTGAGCATTCCAATTTTGTATTAATTGATGTAACTCGGCAATCCTATCGCGAACAATTCGCGAGTTACCGGTTTCCCCCAATCTCTGATGAACATCCATATCTTAAATAAGACATTTTGTTGGGTAATTTTATTGCTACATTAAATTAATTTACTAAATTAGATATTACTTATGCAAAACGAGTAGTTCAATTTTTACTTTGCAGTAATCTTAATAAACGAAAACAAGTTTATTGAAACATAAAATATATTTATAACTAATATAACATAGATTGTTTATGAATTAAATTTAATGGAATAGTATCATGAATAACATACTTGACTGATACATTTAATATTAATATAAAATTAAAACTCAAATTTTTCTATAAAATATGAAATATTTACTAATTAATAATTTTAAAATCACGAATAAATAATTTTCAATGCGCTTTCTGCTACCTAATTAAATGCTTCTTTATCTTTTATTACTACTCATAAAAATCCATGAATAAAAATGTATGACATTTTATACCACTAATATGAATTTCTCATTAGTTCAAACGAACTTATTTTTGTTTAATAAACTATCATAATTATATAAATAAGTAGTTATAATCATTTAACCGTAAAGATTTGTTTCCATCTCTATTTCTACTGGTTTCTGTTCGCTAAATTATAAAGTTTTCACTAACGAATAATTTACACTGGTGTAAAATAACAGATATTGTTTTTTATTTTACTTACTTATATACTACTCCAACGTAGAGTACTATACCCGAACACATTTAATATAACACTGTACAATCTCATCATCAGATGTTATTAACTTGCATCTCTCTGAATTAAATTTCGAATTACCATAATCAAGAGATTTCACTTTATCCCTTTATTTCTCATTCGTAGATAACTTAGGGTGTGCTTTAGTTTGCTTCATAGAAGCTTGTTTGGCTATCATTTTCATTACCCAATCGAATTTCTGATAGTTTGCCTCACAAACTGCTACATAGCAAACAAAAAAACACACTCTCTTGGACTTGATTGCTTTTAATGACGATGATGGCTATATAAACATCATAAGTTTGGTGCCACTAAAGAAGGAAGAAGAAGAAGAAGAAGATTGCTTTTAATCTAATAAAATATGTGAGATTATTCTTAATTGATAATCAACCTATAAAAAAGGAGAAAAAGCAACAAAGAAATTCATTTTAATGCAAACTTTAAGTTTTTTGTATACCTTGCGTACTTTTAAGTGTATCTTTACTTGACCATTTGGCCGGAGTGATTGGTTATGTTTATCAACGTATACATAACCTCGTTTAATGTATGGATTAATTTGGTATTTCCATCAATACAAGTAATTTAAGATTTTAAAACAGTATATACAATAAAAGATACTCTATGAGCGATCAAAATGTTTAGGAATATTGTTATGGGTAAATATATTTATTTTGGATTTTTCGAATATAAATTTCTTTTGTTCTTTATTTATTAAATTTTATTTGTATAAAAAACATTTTCAATTTTGTCTTGCTATTGAAAATTATATAACGAATAATTATATAAATTGATTAAATTTAATTTATATAGTTATTTGTATACTTATTTGCTTTCCCAGGTAACTGAAAAATGATTAAATGATAAACATATTTTAGCAATGAAACACTTTGAATTTTAAACTGTTTTGAAGTATATAAATCTTGTTTTTTAATTTAATTTAATTGTTTTTCAGTTCATTTTATTTATTATTTTTTCGAAAATTTTCTTTATTTATTAGTCTCTTATTCAATTAAATAAATATACCCATGAATAAAATTTGTGAAATAATGGTTTACTTTTATATGCAGGAACAAAAAGGATAATAAACTCTGAATGCAGAAAGAACTGGTTTCAATGTGGTTACAGATATGTTTTCATAAAACATCTTTCAACTAGTCTTATTGTGTTGCATAAAAGTTTGTCTGTTGATCAAAGTCATATCATTAGAACTAATCCATATTTAGAAAAAAAGTTCCAAAAAATAGATAATGTTCCAACAAATTTTAAATTAATATATAGGTATAAGGAAATGTTGAGCCACAAATTTATGATTACATCCACACTTTTTGTTTTTATTATTACAATTATTTCTGCAGTATATCATTTTATCACAAGTATACCTTCTGAAGTAGAAATTCATGATCATACATTTGAAAATCCTCAAAAATTATATATTATAGCATATGTATTAGTATTTTTATGTATTTTTACAATTGACTGGGCTTTAAAAAAGATTGCGATTCGAATTTATTTTGATAAAAGTACTAACACTTATAAAATTATAAGTTACAATTATAATCCTTTTCAAACGACTTGTACTGAATTCGTTCATAACCGAAAGTCACTGTTACAGCAATATTTGCTATTCAATTACTTGAAAGAACCTTACCAAATAAAAGTAAAAGACAAAAAATTTTTTGTATACTCTGATAATTTTAGAACATTTTCAGATATGTATAATTTAATTTATGGTAGTAAAAATAAACCGCAGTAAATTATATGACTCCGTAACTATAACTTTTGTAATGTAAAATAACCATCTTGTCAAAAATAATACTTTTGAAATTCATTTGAGGGTGCGAAACTTGAATGTCTGAATCCTTTAAAAACGACCATTTCCCTTTCTTTACTCCCAAATTGTCTAAAATTGTTTGTAAACATAGTAAGTTAACAATTAAAATTATAGCTATTTTTCATTATATTCATGAAAAATAATTTAAATTTATTTTACATAATTATTACTAATTTTGTTATCACCATTAAATAAAAAAAAAATAATAAAAATAAAAAAATGATTAAAATCAAAATTTATGTGGACTGCTTATATGAGGTCCTTCATTTAATATGACACTAACAAATAGCTGAAAAAGTAGGTTTACAATTAAAAAATAAATAGATTTAACTTTTTGATTTGTTTTAATGAAACATACATACATAATATTATATTTATTATATTAGTAAGAATATAAAATATTGTTATTGAAGCTTGTATTTACAATATTGCAGAATTTCTATTTTAATTTCAAAATATAACTAAAACTGTGAATGTCTTTTTTCTTTTAGAAACAGTAAAAATATCTTGCAATTTTATTGTGTTGTTACATATAATGTGATTATTAAATTGCATACTTTTGTATAAATCATAATGTACATTTGTAATATTGATATAAAAAAATGCTATTCAGTTCTGTACAAAAACGAATTGTGTGAAAATGCAATAAAATAATTGGTTATTCCCCTATAATTATGTATACCTCAATAAGATTTCTAACAAAGCCAACATTATAGGTAATTGATTCATACTAGCCATGTATTTCAAATTTTAATAAGTGTCATATAATTATGTTTTATAATAAAAAGCGTAGTCGATATTTACATTCAAAAGTCATCTCAATTCAAGCAACAACCAATAATAGTCCCCCCCCCCCATGGCGACTTTTGATATAACTATTAAACTGCAACTCAAGTTCATATTATGTTCATCAAACTGTACTTTTATTTATATATATGTATATATAAATACATATCTTATTTTTTTAAATTAAATAAATATAATGTGTAACGTGTAATAAAAATTGTGTATAGTGTTGTTATATTAAATATTACATTAATTTGTACATTTACATGCATAGATGAACATTTATTTTTTATGTAAAAAAGAATGTATTACATGGTTACTTTTTCCATTTTAAATCAATGAAAAAAAAAGGTAACCATTTTTTCTTTACAATAATTTATCATCGTTATTTTATTAGCTTTTTACATTTGTTGTAAAAAATAATGGTTTAAATATTTTCCTTTAAATTTTAATATTTCATTGTACACTATTATTTTTGGACTTTGCGTCTGATGTCCCTTCGAAGCTCATGAAATGTTAGTAAAAGAAGAATTGCAACTAAATTTTATTTTTCATAACGTCTTGGGAAGGTGTATTTGACTCTCGATCAGTTGACTTTCAATTTGACTTAAACATTTGACTGGAGGCTTCAGCCCTGTACTATTAGATTCTATTCTACTTTTGTCTCTCTTGCACATAATTTTTTCAAATTTAATAATTTAACGTATTATTTGTTTAAACTTGTTATCAATGTTTTGTACTCATAACATCGTTGTTTTTACTTTTATAAGCAAATTTCATTTCATTACAAACTAACAATATGAAATTATGATTTAGAACAATAATATTATTCTATACGCAATTTTAGGTCACACGAGTACGGTCTTTGGTGCCCTACCGTTTTATTTTGGAGTCGATAAATATTTATTTACAGATCACGTAAAGTCTTTGAATAGTAAATCTAATTTGACTGTGGTATGATTACTATCCTAGAAAAATAAATTTACTTTTTTATCCAAGAACTTTTGTTTGAACTGTGAATAGAATATTCGACATCAAGTAAATGTGCCATCAATCGTACACATATTGCCTAAAATTATATAAACAGTACGAACAGTAAACGGACTTAAGATATATTTTTTCCTGCTTCGCCAAGGATGATATAATCTTTGTTCACATACTGTATTTATGAATACATAAATAAAAGTTAGTAATAATATATTACTTGCGAGAGCACTAGTGTTCTCAAGGCATGTATGAAGTTTTATATATCAAGGAAGCATGATACATATTTCACTTTCATTTTTGTACGCTTCCGAGATACATAAAATAATATAATACATATTACAAATATGACAATGAAGGCATGAGATATAATACTCCAATAATATCTATTTTATCTGCCACAAACACAAAAATCCCTTATTTTTTCCATGCTCTTTAAGATTTTTCAGGTCAATAACTTAATAAATAAAGTAATTAAAATTAAACCATACTCGCGCCATTATGTTCATTAATCACATTAGATACTTTAGCTGCTCGAGCAAATTGTAAAAATAATTGCTCTAATGTTGCAGATATTATAGTATAATCTTCAATGCAACTGTGATTTTCCTTTAACGTATTCATTGCAGTGTACATTGCTTTCCATGTCAGTCTATCATTTGTAACGTGGTAGGTTATTAAGTTCTGAAACAAATGTTTAATAATCTTGCATTTATTGCAAATATAGATTTAACTGTTTTCGTGTTAAATAAATCGTTATATTCACTTCATAGTAAATAAATAAATTAATAAATAAAGCAAATCTTTGAAATGTTTTTATGTTTCATGTTTTACGTTTTATGTTTCAAATATGACTTTCTACTCAATAATAAATGTTTAATACATACAATATTTTCATCTGTAATTTGACATGGCAGTCTAGTTTCCATTTCATTTTTCAAGTCGTAGATTGCCTCGTTTGTTCGATTAGGTTTTAGTTTAATTTGTATATCAAAACCAGCACCAAACTTTTGCTTCAATTGTTGACTAGGTCCAATACAAACGAGCTCTCCTTTCACCATTATTACAAGTCTATTGCAAAGGGCTTCACATTCTTCCATACTGTAAATACATTATATCGTATTTCATATTAAATTCTTAATTATATAAAAAGAAATAAGGTACAGTGGTAATTATATCTTAAAATGAATCTTCTTGTCAGATTTCATGAAGTTAGTGTTGTTTTACATCATAATTTCTAATGATAAAGCTTTTTGAGGGCAATATAGCAAATGTTGTGACAGTGGGAGAATGATTTGAGCAGTTTATATCGCCATTCTTCAAATAATTGTGAAAGAAAAAAAAACATCGGTAATTACCTGTGCGATGTAAGAATGATTGATTGACCGCTAGCTTGGCAAGAGGCAATAACATCCCACAATGATCTTCTCGCGGCAGGATCAACTCCAGTTGTAGGTTCATCTAACAAAACTAAGCTAGGATTTCCTATCATGGCTATAGCGATGTTTAATCGACGTTTATTTCCGCCGCTATAAGTACCACTTGGCTTCATAGCACAGGAATGTAAATCTGCAGAGGTAAACAAATTATAAAAAGTGGCTCTATATATTATAGTTGTCAAAGATAAAACTCAGTAAATGGGTGTTATCTTGGGAGTAAAACCAACTGATTGAACTTTATTAAATAGTGCAAAGTTTCAATTCATGCTATGAATCTGAACATTATACCATTTGAGTAAGATTTAATAAAAGTTAATCGATTTCTTTTACTAGGGCATGTTTGATTATTGAACAATCAAATTTGTTTTCGACATTGCATTTCAGAGAATCAATTACTATGTACAGTAAACACTTACTGAGTTTATCAATCCATTTGTTCACTTCTGTGTCAACTTTGTCCTTTGGAATCCCTCGAAGTAAGGCAAATAATTTTAAATGATCTTTTGTATTCAGCGTTTCAATGATTGCTGAATTTTGTGGACAATAACCCATTTGTGAAAGATACTACAACAAAATGTTAATGTATTCATTTTTAATTACATACGAAAAGCATGAAAATAATTTTAATCCTTACCTCTGTTCTTTGAGAATTGATATCCTTTTCTTTTAAATACAAACAGCCATTATTTGGAATCTCTTCGCCAGTCAGCATTCTAAACGTCGTACTTTTGCCAGCTCCATTTATTCCAAGTAGGCCAAAACACTCGCGCTGTTTTATTTTGAAGCTGACCTCACGAACCGCAAATAATTTTTGATAACGCTTACTCAATTCATAAACAAGGAATAAATTGTTACTGTCCCCTCCTCCAGTTGATAGGAAATTCCCATCAACGCCATCTTCATTGTTGTGTTTTGAAAATTTCATGTGGCTTTCTGTAAAAATGCATAAAACGTAAATAATATGAACTAAATGCATAGTTGTTTAAAACGAAACCTTTTCAATGCAGTAATTTGATTAAAAAAATTTCAAAAATCATTTATAGAATCTTAAACTTCTAAGTGTATACTATACAATCAAATTCAATTGAATAATTTATTTGTCAACTGTTAATCAGTTTAAAATCATTTATCGACTTTTAATGGAATTTTGCACCAGAATTACGATTTTTTTTTAATTACTCACTGTTACGTAGTTTGCTGAGTTCAACTGCAACTTCATGCTTCTCGACTTTAACTTGTTCGTCACTGCTGTCTAAGATTGTTTTCATGTTAAATTTACACATTTTTGCCATCATCTTTGGAATCAGTTTCTTTTCCAACACAAATAAAAGTGAAAAGTAGAAAATTGAAGTGCACACCAAAGATACAACACATTCTTCCAACGATGGATCGTTTTTGAATTTGCCAAAGTAAGGGAAGTACTTCTTACAAGTTCCACCTGAGCACTCCAATTCTAAACATAAAATTATTAAATTTGTGTTTCTATTATGATTATTTTTATTCAATTAATTTAAATATAAATACTAACCGCAGCATTCATCATAAACGCTGCACGCAATGACAGTTAAGTGTTTTGGTAAATTTCTACATCGTGCATTTCGTGCGGCTGTTAAAGCGAATGCTACATTTCCATTAAAAAAACTCATATGAGGAATCATGTAAAAAACGGCTTTCTGAAAATTACGTAATCCTTTTACCACTTTTTTATCTTTAATTGAGTATATTAACACTCTCAATATTACTTCGGCAATAGCTGAAAAATTATTTTTTGAATGTAGTAAAATATCATTAATATGCTTTCATTTTATATTAAAAAATGTTTTATAATTACCTAGACAAGTGGGAACTTGACTCATAACACTAATAACAGTATTAGTTTGCTTTCTCCAGAAGCTTATTATATACATTAGAGGCAATATGTTTATTGCAAACAACATTAACAGCATGAGAATAATCACTGAAACAAATTAAACATTTACCGAATTATACAAATTTCTTTAAATTAAAGATACAAAAAATATTATGAAATGGTATCATAAGTATGATAAGCTATAAAAGTTATGACTTACTTATTTCATTACTCTGGTATAAGCGTAGCCCCTCTACTGAATTCATAATTGCGATATAGGTAATCATAATGATAGATGAAAGGAAGAAAATTAAAAGATCAAAGAAAAACATCGCGAACCAATAAAGGTAACAACTAGTTCCTGTCATAAGCTGTAAATGCTTAATACCAGTCAAATTCTCTCTTAGGGGATGAAGTACAAAAAGTGAAACCATCGAGAAAATGAAAATTATAAATATAAAGACTCTGCCATAAGCTAGAAACACTTCCTCTTGAGAAGATCTGGCCAAATGGACAGATGGAAGAGTTTGCGTTGACAAAAATATTCCATATTCATCGCCGGCAAAACTTTTCAAAACAGCATTATACAAAATGTTTAAACTAATAGGTAAACTGTAAATCGCAGTATTTGAATACAGTGCATTTACTGTTAGACTTTTACTTGTTTCATTGAATTCTGCTGCGGCAATGACGTTATTTAAATAGGTCGTATTATCTGTATTAGCTAGATTTAGCAAAGCTAAAATAATATAAGAATATATTAGTTATTCCGTGAAATAATACTTAATAATAATTTTACTTTAGGACTGTATTCTATAAACATTATACCTTGATTTAAATTTTCATCAAGCGATACTCTATGGGCTATTCCGCCTTGATTTTGAACTGTTTTAGTATACTTGTCATCATATAATAAGTTTTTCGCAGAATAATATGCTTGAGGATTTCGATATAGTGATAAGTCTATTGCAACGATATCTTCCGTCAAAGTTGGAAAGTTGAAATCCACCATCATAACTACACCCACCATAGGAAGAATAAACTAAATAAAAATAAACATTTTATTTGCACAAATACCAAGGTTTTGAGTGTATTACAGTAAATACGTAAATATTCAAAATTAACTCACTATTAATGCCAAAAAACCCAAGTTTTTTCTAGTGAAAATCAACTTCTTCATGAAAAGTGCACACATTCGCTGTGAGTAGAGTTTGTGCCCTGTCACCTTAAAAGGAGTGTTCAATTTTATGTCTATATTCTTGTCAACAGTGTCTTCAGCATCTCTTGTAACTCTAAAATCATACAAAACGTTATTTAAATTATGTTTAACAATTATTCATATTTGAATCAATAAAGTACACAAAAAGGGAAATTTAACAATTTTTTACTTTTTTCTTCATAAAGAAAGAAATGTAGATACATGCAAAAAAATGCATGTATCTACATGCATTTTTTTAATGTAGTGCCTTGCTATAAAGAACATTTTGGTACCAAGATTGTTAGATTTCGCTTTCTGTATAATGATGAGTATATTACTTTAAGAAGACTTGTTCGAGGGTTATTAACGATACACTCATTCCAGTTATCCCTAAATTTTTCTTTCGAGTTTCTAGGCCATCTAAAGCATCAGGTAATTCATCTGTATATGGAACACTTAATACCATTCTGCCATTGTCAACACTGATCAATTCAGCTCGTTCACTCAATGCAGTTTGCACTTTTTCTGGCTCACAGTTTGAATCAGTGGACAAGGTTACTTCGATATTACCTTTACCTGTATAACGTATTCAATTATTATTTAATATTAAGAAATTTATTATTATTATTGTTGTTGTTGTTATTCTAAAACAAGATTTAAGAAATAAAAATATTGAAAAATATACTATATTTTTAATAAATTTATTACTAAATTTACTTTTTTTTTGCGTATACAATCATTACGTCCGCAAAAGTACTTTACCATAAAATTTTTTCAAAAATATTGGGGTTCCATAACATCGCAATGTTCCAGTATGAATGATTGCTACTTTATCACCAAGGATATCAGCTTCTTCCATATTGTGTGTACTAATTAATATTGTCTTTTGTTGTCTCATACCCTTAAACATGAATAAATTTTTTAAGTGGTATTAGACCTACTTTTAGAATTTACATTCAAAGTATGGATATCACTAAACTTAATATTTACCAATATAATGTCCCATGTCTCCCGTCGACTTTCTGGATCCATACCCGATGTTGGTTCATCCAAAATTAAAATCTAGTGTAAAGAAAATTTAAAATAAAAAACCATCTCATCGACTGGTAAGCATAAAAATCATAGACCTTAAAATAAAAAATGCTTACACTTGCGTCTCCAATTAATGCCATTCCAAGACAAACTCTTCTCTTTTGACCACCTGACAATTCATTAGGCAAATTATTTCGTTTATCAAGCAAATTTAATTTCTTCAATAAATTGTCCACGTCACGTTCGATTTCCTTCTTTGTTTTCTTGTTACGTTTTAACTGCAAAATTAATTTAACATTAACATAAATTAATAGTATATATTTGATCAAGAGCATTGAACCAAAAATCCTTCTGTCGTGCAATCCTAATTTTTGGTCTTGACTCAAGTTGCAATATCTGCAATTAATTTAAATTTTTTGTTCCATTGCTTTAGTGGAAATAGTATTTATTGTCACAAAAGTAAAAAGACTACGTTTCTCAAAAAGGCAAATGTAATGAAAAATGATATTAGTTTTATAGGGACAAATAGTAATTGCATTACTCACCATGCCAAAAAACAATAACTGTTGAAATACGCTCAAATCAGGAAACAGCATGTCATCTTGGGGACATAGACCTATGTCGTTTAGTACTTTGTCAAGTTCTTTGCTGACATTTTTACCATTTATAAGAACCATTCCTTCAGACGGACTTATCATACCTTAAGTCATAGATAATCAGAATGAATTAAAATAATAAATAGTTTTTAGTCTAACTACTAATGTTAATGTAATGTCTATAGTATGTTCTTTACAGTACCTAGCGAAAAGTCAATTTAAAATTTATAGTTTTATCCAGCTTTTCTAGTTTTCCGAAAAAAAAATGACAAAATAATAATAATAATAATAATAATAATAATAATAATAATAATAATAATAATAATAATAATAATAATAATATAAACAAATAATGTCAATTTCAACATCTGAAAAAAATTAAAACAAATATCATTTAATAAATTCAATTTTCTTTTTTCATGAATAAAAATCAAAATTATGTAATGCGTAAGTTAAAAGACAAATGTGCATAGGTGAGGAATTGTGTGTACATTTATATATACATGATAAAAAATAAAGGTACCAGTGAGTATAGACATCATTGTTGTTTTTCCAGCACCGTTATGTCCAAGCAAAGCTGTTATATGACTCTTATAAAAATCTATAGAAATGCCTTTCAGTGCTTCCACGGTTGACTGAAAATATCGCATTTATAAATAATAATATTGATCTTTTGAAATGAAGAAAAACAAGTACAAATTATTTACTATAATTCTACTTACGGATTTGACAAAAAAATTTGTAAAGTAAGATTTTTTCAAGTTCCTTATTTGAATACCAGGTGTGCAGGTACTGGATACAGGCTCAAATGGTTGACCTTCCATATTGTCATAATTGATCTTTTCAACATTTGTGTCCATATTAACTTTGTTTCTTCTAAAAGACTGAAATTATAAAATAGATAACTATATTCAAGATAGAAGTAGCTTGATGTAGTGTACACTCTTAAAAATCCATTAATTATAAACTTGCTCTAAAAAGTGTTTAAAAACTCAAAAATATATTTTGCATAATGTATTTGATACGTATATTTGTTTATCTAGTTTATATAAAGAATTTAACATTATGAAAAAGATTTATTAACTAAATATGGTTTACCTCTAAAAAATATAGTGGATGTCTTCTAACTCCATATTTTCCTGGTTTTATGGCATAAATATAAACAGTCATGAAAAAATGAATAACTGCTCCCAAAATGGAAAACAGCAATATCATTCCAATGCTGCCAGTAACATTGTATGACCGATCTCCTACCAGATACATGTTTTTCCAATGAATTCCAATTACTGAAATACAAGTAAATATTAGTTATTTTTTGTCTTTGGACATAGCATAAACTTATTCCAAAGAAACCCAATATAATATCATCATTGATTTAAAATTGAAATTAAACTGTTAGTATGAAACAGTATTAAAGTACATGTTCCTTTAGTAATTTATATTTTTAAAAACATAAATAATTACATTTTAATTCATAATTGTTCACTTCTTCAATTGCTCTGAATAACAGGATATTAGGAAATATAATACCAATTAACGGAGTGTGTTTAAAAAGACTAGAACGGGTATATTTAACAATTAGCGTTGAACAGATGTATGCAACTATTATGCCTGCTCCAACAAACATTGCTGAAAATAATAAGTAAAAATCGTTAAATAAATATTATTGAAAATATTGCAGGAATATTTTAATAAGTTTAACCAAACAAAATCATTTTTAAGATATTAAATAATTCTATTTGTTGTTTAATTAGTCAAATGTTAAGTGTAAATATTATAATCATTATTACAATTTTTATTATTATTGTTAGAAAAGCGAATGCAAATAAAATGCGTTTCTTATCACGACTAATTGTTTATCGTTTATTTTTTTTTTTTGCTTCTGTAATCTTATACTTACGTTTATTGAAATAGGAAGCAATATGCATTCCAAAGGCTAATAAGTGTGCTATATGGATGAAAAGGACTAGCCAAAACAAAAACCCGTTACTGAAGTATAGAAAGGGATAAACTTTCGATGAAAAGGAGATTTTTAAAAGAATCACGATTGGTGATATATATAATATACTAAATAGTATTCCACTCAGCAACCAGCTGAATAAATGTTTGCTCGTTTTCACTCCATTCATAGCCATCAAAACCTGAGGATAAAATAGATATAATATTTAAACATAAATCACATGTTACTCAAGACAGAAAATCTGTGAAAAAAGGCAGACAATACAACGTTAGTGAAAATGGTAAAAGTAATAAATGAAATTGATAAAAATAGTGTCTGTTTCAAGCTAGAATTCTACCCTGGTTCAAAGTTCAGACTATTTTAGACAGAAAATTTTTTAGCTTAAAACTGTCTGAAAAATGCATCTGAAAAATTGAGTTCGAATTCAATTTTTCATACAATTTATTGCTGAATGTATCTGATTTTCAAAATCAGACACTTTCAGACTCATTTTGAGGTCAATTTTTTATACAATTTCGTGCTGAAAGTATCTGATTTTAAAAATCAGCCACGTTCAGCAATAAATTGTATGAAAAATTTAATTTGGACTCAATTTTTCAGATGCATTTTTTAGACGGTTTCAAGCTAAAAATTTTTCTGTCTGAAATAGTCTGAACTTTGAACCAGGGTACTAATAAATTTTACTTTATATTTCAATACAACTACTGTTCTAATCACAATACATACATTTACACCAATAAACTTTTCATTTGCAGCAAAATTCGCTTCAGAGTACAGTGGAATCAAAAACGCTATGCTTGCAATCGAGCATACAAATAATCTGACAGCCGCGTCATCTGGGTCCATTCTAATGTAAGGAGGTGAAGGCATTTGTTGTATAAAAACCTGCCGATTATAAGAACGTTGAATATAGCAGTAGACAGACATTGAAAGTAACGCGTTACTCAAAAACGTTACGATTTCTCAGTAATAATAATGATGAATTTACTGTTTTTTTCCAAAGTAAAGATAAACTTAACTAAATAATATTTGAAAATATCATGAATATTTTGCAATAAAATATCATACATTTCATTAATAAACGATACAATTTTTTTACGAAATTACTTTACAATGAAAAAAAGTTAATCAATTAATTCAATATAACCGATTGAATACAATTTCTGAAAAAAAAATTTGAATTAATGCGTCAAAATTAATATGCAGGAAACTATGCTTCAAGCGAGACAATTTTTTTGCGTCAAGGTTTTGCGTGAATCGAGTTCACGTGTAACGAGGTTTGAATGTATTTAAATATATTGTCACGTGACATAAAGAATGAAAAAAAAAAAAAAAAAAAACAAAAACAAAAACAAACAAAAAAAACATTCACTCACGTTCGTGTCATACATATTATCTCCAATAGAATTTTTTATAAATGCCATATTCAAACAATGTTGTAATTGTATAAAAGGCGTTTCAGTCTCGAAAAGTCCGATTGTAAGTAGATCGTTTACTCCTGGAGTTATAAAAAGCTCGTGTGGCATTGGTCGTTGTGTTCGCAGGATGTATTCGAGCTTTTTAGATGTGGAGTTGCTTTTAAAGACTACCATAACGACGTTGGTTGGGTTCTTTGAATTTTGCTCGAGAGAGTAGCTGTTCAATGCATCACTTTCAGTTTGAAATCCAATTATTCCTGTTAGAGAAATAATGTAAAGTGTAATAAAGACAAATGCAAGTTTATTTGTTTGCTATGTCAGAATTAAGAATGCAAAGTTCGTTTTTAACTGCCTTGATCTAAAATGGTCTAAAATTATACAATATAAGAATAATTAATCATATAAAAAATCTTATGAAAAATGAGTTCAACATCTGGAAAGTGTCGAATGAGTTTCCATTAAAAAAAATTATAAAAAAAACTAATTCAGATGTTTGGTCAGTGTTTTTAACTGTAACAATCTTTCTTCTCACTCCTTAACATGAATTTCCTAACTTTATTGTAATAATATAGAAAAAAAAAAAAAAAAAAAAAAATGGAATAGTACATCATGCATCAAGGACAATAAGCTGACGATTTCAGACTAAAAAGAATTTTTCGCAACGAATCGAAGCCGAGTGTTAAAAATCGTCCGAGTAGAAATTTTCAACAAAATAACGTTTTTGTTGTATGCGTTATAAAAAATATTGTATCATCTGAAAAATCAGAATTTAAACTTTCTCCTTATGTATCATCGGCCATAAATACTCGTTTTCAACTCCCTTATTTTATAATCTACAATTTTTTGTTATTTGAACCAAAGGCACGAGCCGTTAAAGTATTAAAATGAAATAAATAAATGTTAAATAAATAAAAAAATAACAAAAAATTAAATACTTATTTTCAACTATGTGGGTCAGCCCCCCCCCCTCACTCTCCCACCCAAAGAACTCAGCCTCTGGACCTTTCCAAGAACTGTATCCCTTAAAATCCCATCAAAACATTACCTTCTGAATCATTTTTCAAGATCTCCCCTCTACAATTATTATTAGATAACTTCACAATAAGAGCTTAGAATCTACTCCTTATAACGAGTGTGCTTTTCGGTCAATCAAGTTAGCGTTCTTTCAGTGCAGGTAGTCAAAAAAAAATTATCGTTTGCACAGTGGGGTGAAAGAGTTTCAGTTACTCTTGTGAAAACTCACCAAAAGTAACTCTTTCACCCCATGGCACAAGATATTCTCATTCTCATTAAATAAAAACAGTGTGCAAATAAAAACAAAGCAGACGTAATGCATGATATTTTACCAGTATCAGGAAATTCAAGACATTGCCTGACTGAGGTCATCAGCTTTGTATAAAATGGATCATTTGGAACATAATAAACGTGAAGGTGTTTGCTGATCGAGATCAAGTCTTTCATGTCTTCAATTGGATAAATAGAATCGTTTTCGACTGGTGTTGGTGGTTTTGCTGCCGTGTCTCTTATAGCTTGTATAATAAGAAACAGAAAAACAGGTATTAATATTTGGACAAAGATTGCGGCCTTCCAATGTCTCTTGCGCACAAGAAAATTCTTGTACATTAATAGGCAAAAGACGCGCCATTTTTGCTTCATCATTGACGTCATGTTTCGTGGTTTGACTTGGTTGCAATTGTTGCGTAGATCATAAGTTAGGTCTGCAACCACGCGAGCTTTATTTTAATACCTGAAACATAAATGTTGCCTTGACTGTTGTGTTATTGAAAGTTCAATAGCTTATTTTATTATTTAACAGCTCTACCTACAGCTAAATATGTCCACCTACCAGTTGCATTGTGCAATTAAGCAATGTTACGAGATATGTGATATTTGTATAATTATAAAAAAATATTTCTTTTGTTACAGGTATTTTATATTCATGATGATGATTTTCAACAGTACATTCAATTATTGATTTTTTTTTTTTTTTTTTTTTTTTTTTTTTTAATTATGCTTTTTTCCCTGTCTCTTATCCCCAATTCCGAGCCCCCTGAAACTCCTTCCACCCCCTTTCCCGTCTTTCTCTTGTAAAAAAAAACAAACAAACATGACACCTATACATACACTATTCCAACGTCATCTTAAGAAAGAAAAGAGCTGAAGCTGTCAGTCGTATGAAATAAGAAACAGACATTAACTGTACGTGTGATTAGGCGGCAGCAGTGGGACACGGTAGTAAGAAGAGC